>RJWM01002209.1:0-40293 GCA_004363535.1 Dasyprocta punctata | reverse complement strand
AAAGACCCTGTCTCAAAGAAAAAAAAAAGAAGAAGAAGAAGAAAAAGAAAGAAAAGAAACACCACCATTGTCTCACAATCAAAGCAAGAATGTCAGATGAGGAAGAAACAGAGCAGACATGAAGTATTCAACAATAACAAGAAGACACTGAAGATTATGTCCTCACTTTTCTTGGCATAACCATTTGATATTTTCTCCACTTTATTCCACCCCATCCTTATTCCCAGAAAGACTCCCTTGGGAAACACATGGAAAATATTTGTTAATATTTCCTGAATAGGAATACATTCAGTCCATGAAATCCCTTAAGGATGTTTCAACACAAATTGACCATTTCCAGACTTAAAGAGGAGGCTGAACAGATTGAAGGGAGCTCTGTGAATTCCTGCATGAGTTGCAAAACACAGTGTTTTCAATGCAGAGCTGGACTTTTATGAGAGGGAGGAGCTGAGGAAGTTGCTATACATTTTAATATCTTGGTTTTTAACATAAACAGGCTTAAGTCATTGTAGAAACAGCCTGAAGATAGGCTTTAAATTATTACCACTGTTCATGTTGCCATAAGGACATAACGAGGTAGCCAGTCTCAAGAAAGATGAGCCCACGGGCTTATTTGCTTATCTCAGAAAGCTCCATAATTTACTTTTTGAGGTGGTTTGACCTGTAATGATCACTTTCTTTGTTGTGATTCTGAAGGAGCCCAACTGTTTGGGTCATCCTATTGCAGGTGACTTGACTGATGGTGACATTTGTTTACATTCCTTCAATGCAAGAGCTTTCTCGCCACACGCTGGCCCAGGTACCATACTAATAGGAAAGCACTAGACACATTTTCCTCCCCAAAGATTAGGTAATGAGCAGTTGGGAGCTTGGGGTCAGCCTGACCCACCCAGCTTCAGTGACAACATTACAAAACAGGAGAACCTTAAAAATCTCAAGGTTTCTTGATTTCCTCTATAAGTAATAGCCGTGGTAGGACAGTAAAAACAAAAACCTATGAATTTTTGCATTGCAAATAAGATTTTTCAATTTGCTACTATTAGCATTATTTTTCTTTCTGACAAGATAAAATCAGGTTTTATGCATCATAATTTGGTTTTGATATACATAAAATCTCCATTATATATTTCTTTGCATGAAGAATTTAAGCTTTGACTTAATATTATGAATACACATGAACACATATTAATCTTTTGAGGAAAAAAATGAAAAAAAATCATCTCAAAAGAAATGTAAAAGGAAAGCAAAAATTGATTTCCAAGCTTTGGAGGAGGCAAGTGGTGATTTTGAGGAATGCGGTCAGTCCTCTAATATTGCCGAATAGACCAATCACTTTGGTTCAAAACTGATTAGTTCATTTCCTTCCTGGTAGGTTTGTGGGTGTTTTTTTTGTTTGTTTGTTTGTTTTGTTTTGTTTTGTTTTCTATTTTTCTCAAGTTGTGAATTGACTGAGTTCTTTAGAAGAAGGGTGTCTTTGGAAAGAGACATAATTCGTAAGCTACAGACTCACTAGATTTCATGTCTCTACTAATTTGCAACCAATGTACAGTTTCAACTGTTGTCTTTTGGTGCAGACCTTTAGTGCCTGAGGAGTGCAGAGCCACGGTACAACCTGCACAGACCCTGAGCTCGGAGTGTGCCCGGCTCTGTCGGAATGGCTACTGCACCCCAACGGGCACCTGCTGCTGCAGTCCAGGCTGGGAGGGCGACTTCTGCAGAATTGGTAAGTATCTCCGTGGTTACAGAAAGACTGGGAATGGGACAGCTCTTAGGTACTCCATAATGTAGCACCGCTGTTCTAGCATCATCTCATGTTCCCCTTTGCAATATTAGTGCTCACCTGTTTCTGAACTTCTAAATTAAGTCTTTCACATTTCCTTAATGACAGCTATTCACATATATTCATTAATCATAAACATAAAAGAACTTGAAATGATTCCTCTCAAAAAGAAAAAAAGGAGAGAGAGAACAGCCCAACCAGGGCCTCTCTATGGGGTGCCCACCCCTGCACACACCAACACACCAGCCAGTGACTTAGTGTTTGCCAACCCCCTTCCCCGTCTGAGCATTTACCAAACACCCCATAAATGCCCTCCCAGCTTTACTGCTTGCTTTCTTGCTCCAGCACACTAAGAACGGGGTTTTTCAGTGAGTGTTACTAAATAAAAGGGAAAATGCAATTATCTAGAGTTATATTACGAGACCTTTTAATTCTGTTTGCTACTCCCCTGTGAGTCATCAGCTAGGTGTGCAGCTGTTCAGACAGCAAAGGAGATTTTATTCAGGGTTATTCTATCCTTGAACGTGAGATTTCCTCAATTTTGTGCAGTAAGGTTTAAGTTCTATTTGATGTGAAGTGAGAAAACGGGATAAATTTGGAAACCTAGAGTTTAAGGTATTATGTGTTAAAGATACATATTCAACAATCAGCATACATACATCTTTCTTAGAAAATGTTTTGAACCCTGCTATTTTATATATTAAGACACCTCTTGCCAATGAAAAATAAAACTTCAAGTTAATATTTAATAATGTTCTTAATTCATCAATACTGCATTTTTTGTTCTGAATGTATGTGTTTTAAAAATTAGGACCATAACTTGCCTACTTTACATGCTATCTAACAAAAATAACTAATATGTGGAGTCACTTTTATAGTATACATTTTACTCTTAAATTCAGCAATTTAATGATATTAATAACATGCAATTAATTAATACCATGATTGCATATCCAGGAAAGAGAGATCAATTTAAAATCAACAGAAATTAAGTAATTACATTATTTAGAACAATTGCTTACATTGTATTGATTCAGTCTGCCCCTCTTTTTGTTAGTTGATCAAAAAATAAGAATCAGTGTTCAAGTGTAATAATATTCAAATTTGTTATAATATATTTCCTTTTGCTTCCTTTGATGCCTGACAACATCTATCTCTGTTTCTTTTATATAGCATCTGCTTTGTTAGATTCTTTCCTTTATATTTTGCCCTGCCTCTTATGTCATTCAGGTAATCAGTTAACAAATATTTGTTGAACACCTTCTAGTGATAACATGTTTAAAATAAGGGCAAACAAATTATTTTGCATATTAGTGGAATTATACATACCTTAATAGATAATAATAATATGTGATATAAGTAGAAATATGCATTCTTTGAATTAACATAAAGTTTCAATTCAGTAAAGTTCCTTTCATCTTTCTACTAAATTTAAATAGTTCTAATATATAACACAAGTCAGAGCTACTTGACAGAAGTAATCTATCTAGGACATTGTTGACCCAATCAAGAATTTTATTCATATATCTACATGATTTAATCATCTCCCACAAATTTAAATGAGAAAATTCTTATTCTTTCTTTTCCATGTGTCAGCCACAGACCCCTGGAAAATGCATTTGAAAAGGTGAAAATGACCCTGACCCCTCAAAGTATAAGGCAAAGTATTCAAGGTATTTGATTCTGTCTGCAATGGCTGCACTTTCCAGATTAATCTAATCAGCAAATTGCAATCAAGTTACATATCAGATTCTATGCTTCTGTCTTGTTTTAGCAGTAAATCTTTGCATCCCCACCTATATTATTGTAGTAAAAATTCTTTCATAAAGAAATTCAGTGCTGTGGAGTAACCCAGAAAATAATCATTCAAAATGTTCTTCGCTGGCCAATTGCACTCATCCCAGGAATGGACTAGGAAATGTATTGTAATTAAAGTGAAGAATGTGCCGGGGTCCCCCTGGAAGCCTAAGGAGGTCCATATGGAGGCTAGTCCATCCCACCTGGACCCCACGCTGTCCTTATCTGGCCTCCTCCTCTAGGCAAGATGCTTCCCTGCTGAGATCCTACTCTGAGGAATGGGATTCAAGTGCCTGAAGGGGTTCTGCTCAGATGCCTCTGGAGGAGGGATTTGGCTGTAATGAAATCTTTGTGTTAAACAGAGTCAGTCCTGAAAATCATTGAAATTGTCTCATGATCATGAAATGATCTCATGATTTCTGCTTTTTTAAATTCTCATGATTTCTGCTTCTCTAGAAATGTCTCCCACTGCCTGCTGAATTCTGGCCCCCAAGTAACTATGGGTCTGAAAATCTTTCCTAATTATCTATCAGATCATTCTATGATTGTCTATGTTCTTCTTTCCCTACCTTCCCTTATTCATCAACTATTTGAAGGTCTTATACTCAACACTTTCTGATGTACAGAATGAGAGTATGATATTGTTGCTCTTTTTTGTCTCCCAGCAAAATGTGAGCCTGCATGTCATCACGGAGGTGTCTGTGTTAGACCGAACAAGTGCCTCTGTAAAAAAGGATATCTTGGTCTTCAGTGTGAACAAGTGGACAGAAACATCCGCAGAGTGACCAGGGCAGGTATTCTTGATCAGATCATTGACATGACATCTTATTTGCTGGATCTAACAAGTTACATTGTATAGTTTCCGGGACTGTTTGAATATTCCTTCCAGTGGGCATTTATTTTTTATCCTGTCATTAAAAAAAGACTGCTATTCTGTTATACACTCCTGTGATTTCATTTTCCTTTATTAATTTAAAAATAATTTACCAAAATGTACAGATTCTCTGTGTGTATGTTGGCATGTCTGTTCACATATGCACGTACACACCCACAGTCACAACCCCTATAGGTGTGGTTACAGAAGTGGATTTTAGAAATATATGTACTTCATTGTGCAGAGTAATTTACACAGAAATTCCATTGTAAATTGATAATGGATTTTTTATGTTTCCAGAAGAGATTATTTGACTTCCCAAGAATTTTCTGTCTGTAACTACTAAAGTCAACGTTAATGGAGTTTTGAAACACTACTGTGCAATCTGATGGATCTAATAAAAAAGCAATATTTTTATATTAAAGGACTATATGAGAGAATGTTTCAGAACTCCTGGATGAATTTCTAAATGAGCAACTTGATACAAAACTGTAATCTTCATTTTTATCAATGTATTCAATTACAGAATGTTATGCACTTACCTTTTTATTTGGCAGGGCAATCTGGTTACTTCAGCCTAATCTCAAGATTGTTTTTAAATGTTTTATAATTAAATCATAACAGCATATTTTAAAAATCAATCTTCCTGAAAGGTCTGTTTTTCTTTTCTTTTCTTTTTTTTTTTTTTTGTACCGGGGATCAAACTCATGACCCTGCACTTGCCAGGCAGGTGCTTGTGCCACTGAGCTAAATTCCCGGCCCCGAAAGGTCTGCTTTTATTGTATATTTTATTTAACAATAGGCACTGGGTTTGTGTTACATATTTATATTTTTATTTTATTTTTATAATATAGACATCACCTAGATGAAACACCTTTAACCTGTCCTAAAGTTACATTTTTTCACCAACTTAATTGGAAAGAAGGGGAGTGAGAAAGCAAACAGTCTTTAATGTGCTGTGGATCTAATCTAGCGGTGTTTCCTTTTGCCAACATGTAATCATTAACGACGGATGAGAAAGCAAGAAAACAGCCAATTCCCATAAAATTCCAGCATTAAACATTTGTAAAATGCCTTTCACCATAGCAAGACTGTCAGAGCATATGTGATTAGGATGTTGCATATTTCACACTGAATCGAAACCTCACAGGAGAAGAGCTCACTCGTTTTTATCCAAGCTTGGTTGTGTAAACTGTCACTTATACAAATTTTTAATATAATAATTCTTGCTGAATATGACTTTTAATGTATATGCTCCTTCAGAATTCAATGAAAATACTATTTGGTTAATGTATCAATAAATTTTCTGTAAAAATTCGTTCAGGTTTTTAAGAGATGACATTGTTCTAACTTAAAACTGCGAAGAGTCTGGTAGACATTTTTCTTAATGGTTTTGGCCACTTCTCACATATTTGAATGTTAATAAAATTATAAGGCCTCTTTGCACTACTGAAAAGGCACCTCTGCTCACAAAAGCACACCCACTCTAGTTGTCCTTCTTCCATAAACATCCATTTTTCTAGAGTCTAAATTGTAGAATCATGTAGCTTACGCAACGCTGTCTGAATTTCCAAACCTTCTCCTTACCCTTAAGAATATGAGCATCAATTAAATAATTTTTAGAATCTGGTAGCTAGTATTTCTCTATTGTTTTAAAGACAGATTTGGCATGAAAGCAGAGTGTGTTTATATAGAAACCATAATGTAGAAAGAAAGATTGGTTAAGTACGCTGCTCTTGTCTTCCATATTTGATTACCTAAGTTTCAAGTGACCTCATGCCAAATGGAAATGGGTTGAGAAATCTTGGTTCAGTGCTTAGTGAACAATAGCCTGCATTAAAAAGTGCATGCATAATTTTGCACAATTTAGCTTCAATTGACAGTCTATTCAAAGAAGTCTCAGGATTAAATGAGCATGGAGACCAAATTGCCCTCTTACCCCAGAAAAGGGGTGGTCCCTTCTAGTCTCACTAACACTTCATTGGCCCAACAGTGTGACAAATCTTGCAATGAACCATGCAGTAGCCTGCATCTGTAGGTTAATAGCAAGCTTTTGTCTCCAGTGCTTTCTCTTCATAGCCCTTTTACTGAATTCCATCACAGAAAGTTTTACAATTAAAAAAAAAATGTCCTGACAACCATTTTTGTAAATGGACCTTACCATCTAATCGTCCCTTATTCAATGTGGGTGACATTAACAAAATGTGAACTTCTTGTGAGGGAGCCAGCTGTCTAAATCTGTCAAATTGTGCAGTTTTATTACACATTCTCCCATTTATACTTTGACTGAAAACAATAAGGGTTCCGCTGTATATTCAGAAAAATCTTAAAATTCAAGTGTTTCTTCTTACATCTTTAATCTTTTATCTCTTTCCCAAAATAAAAGGTGTTCTATTGCTATTCATTCTGATATTTAAAGTAATCTATATTAAATCGACCAGACCCAGCTTTTTTTTTTTATATAGCCCTTGCCCAAGTGAATGAGTATCAAGTGACTAAGCAAAGCATGTGTACCCTAGGTGTCATTGCCTTTCCTATTGTGAGTTGTTAGAATAAAAGACCAAATTGTGCTAAAAGGAAGATAGCAAGATCCATGGATATTAAACACAAGCAAAGAAGGTAAAGTCATTGGAGTCTTTTTTTTTTTTTCCCTGTTCTCAGGAAAAAAGTAGAGGGCAGTGGTAATTGATGGCTACACATTTTAAACTAAGTGGCCAATTAAAAAAATCTCTTTGACCCTTTCTTTCAAGTAGATTTTTTTAAATGCCTGACTGGGGAAATTATCTTCAGTGATTCATGATGAGAGGCAGGTAGGAATTGGCTAAAAAAGTATGAAAGGAACAGTAATTGTTTCATCACATAAAAGGCAAAATCTGACTAGTTCATAAAGCACACAATCTAAAGTGGAAGAAAAATGTCCCTGAGATGAATGCATATACATAAGATAAAAATGAAAAAAAGAATAAACAAATGTACATTATTATCCCTTTATCCGTTCTAGAGCTCAAGATTTGGGAGTCAATTGAATGTGAAATGTTGCTATGGTTGTTTTAGTTAACAGATAACCTTTCTGCCACTATTTCTGCCAAACTTTTGTCCTGGTTCATAGATCCTTGATTTCTTGACAGTTATTTAAAATAATAAAATGAAAACTGAACTGGCAGAACTTTAATGTGAAAGGAAAGAAAGACGTAAGAAACCTATGTAACAGCAAAAGTGCTCCTATCAATATCTTTTCTTCTTAGAATTGTATTTCAGAGTAGCCATTGTAAAATATGTCTTCTATTTTACCACAGAGAATATTCAGACATTGTCTCATATTACTAGATCTATCCCATAATGAAATAGTGAAGAAATTCATGCAACACACACAGTCAACTAGCCAGAGAACGCTGTCATTCGCATGCCTCAAAGCACTCACTTTTTTCCTACTTTCTCATTTAAAAATAAGGGCTGGGGATTTAGCTTAGTAGTGTAAGCTCCTGCCTGGCAAGTGCAAGGTTGTGAGTTCAATCCCTGGTACCACCAAAAAAATAAAATAATTACGGAACCATGGATAAATAATTTTAATCCATATTTTTATGCTGTTTCGATCTCTGAAACAAATCATACAATAACCCTACTAAGTGTAATGGGTTTAAATGCTACATCTAGGTTCTTTCAAAGTACACATTAATTTAAACTTTATTAGTCCAACTTCTGTTAGCTTTAACTATAAAAGAGAAACCAAGTCTACGTTTTTAAAAGGAAAAATAAAAGTATATCACAAGAAGTTGTAGTTGGTTGATTAACAAATTACTTTTTAAGGAGCTGTATAGAATGTTATCTATGATATTTGTATCCTCTCCCCCTTCTACCCCCATCTGGCTCTTTCTCTTTCCCTGTCTGTTAGTCTTTCCTCTTCCTTCTCCTCTGTTCATTTATTTTCTGTTGGTTTTGAGTAGATAGACATGTCCTCAGTACATCTGTAATGAAGATGTCCAAGGGCAAGTTGTTGTGGATTTTGCTGCTATGATGTTTTATTTTCTTGAAAAATACCCTCTTCTGGTGTCACATTTGCTCAGAATATCAAGAAAAGTAACAGACAATGTACTCAATCAATCTATTGAAGTCACTGAAGGAAATAATGAGCAGCATATATGGCTGCCAGTCCTGACCTTCCCGCGCCACCTCTGTGTCAGCTGCAGGATAGCTCAAGAGCCTGCGCCACTGGCAGGAAGCAGTAGCAGCTATTTCCTACCCGAGTGACAGCCATTTTTATGGACTCTCTCTAAAGAATTTTGTTTTCCTGAATCTAGGAGGAAAAACCTAAGAAGTAGTTCCTCAGTGAACACTTCAGAATCTTCTTTCCCTACCCCAGGATGAGATCTGAACTTGAAGAGAACCCAGACCAATGTCCCACACCCAGCAAATGTATATATTTCTTCATTACTCCCAGAAAGCTGGTGGGGTTACTGCGGGGCATGCTGATGGAATGCCATCAGAAAGTTCCTCTTTAGAATATCTGAAATAGATGCTTGCTATGTTACCTTCTTCCTTTTTGTCACACCAACACAAATCATACTTTTAATAATTAATCAGACTTCTGATAATTAAGATGATTTCTAGGAAGGTGCAAAATTGTACATAGAAATGTTCAGAACCATGGCCATGGGAACTTCCAAACACCAGTCTCAGTCAGTTTCAACCCACTTCCTTCTATTTCTTCTGAATATGGTTTGGAAATTTTCCTCAAATAACGTTAGAAGAGTGAGACATACTCATGGTAATATGGTAGAGCTGTTTTCCTGAGAGTGATAATTTCCCTAGCTACTATGAAGAGGTTTGTTCATGTATAAGATTAGCATTTTTCTTAAACTTCAGTTTAAATAAGATAGACCCATCATTTCCTTTCCTTTCGCATATAGTTATACTGGTCAAATATCAATCAGTTTAAAAAATTAAAAATAAATAATAGATTGTGTGCATTAACATAAAACCTTATGCCTAAAACGTGTTTTTTGCTTTTGTTTTTGCCACACAATAGTGACGTTTAAAAAACTGGTACCAACACTACCATTAATTCTAACATTAATTCAAGACTATTTCCATCATGTACATCATGAAGTCAAACATCATTCTTCATATAAGGTTTTTTGAATATGTGGAATGTTTATACTTAAATCCAAAGTTTATGTGTGTATATATATATATATATATACACACACACACACACATATACACACACATATATACACACACAAGCAGGTTAACATACATATAGAGAGAGTTACCTCAATTGATTATACTCTTAAAAGTAAAAAATACCATATTTTAACACAGTACATTTAGTGTGGAAAAACTGATCATTAATAATGATGGGAAATTCATATTGGCTAAATATAGCATAAGCTTTTTCTTCACAGAAACCGCTTCTTGTATATTTCTTTCTGAATGAAATAAGTAGACAGTAATTTCCATTCACACGAACAAAGTACGATCGGGTTTGGTTTGTGGTCTCTGTCCAAATGTATGTTGTATGGCTCTTCATAGTAAAATTGGAGACATGTCTTTCCTGGAATAAATTAAGAGTTCAGCCAGGGTCAGTGGCACATACTTAGCTACTTCAGAGGCTAAATGAGCCAGGAGGATTACAAGTTCAAGTCTAGTTCTGGGCAACTCAATAAGACTGTATATTAAAGTAAAATTGTGAGAAGCATGGAGGATGTAACTTAGTAGTAGAGCACTTGCCTAACATGCGCAAGCTCCTGGGTTTAATCCTGAGCACCATGAAAATAGGAAGAAAGAAGAGTTCATGTACAATAGGATCCCATTGATAAGCTATTACTGAGAAACCAAACTGAGGACCTTAAGAGATGGAAGATATTTCCCTTATCTTATTACACTCACAGGATATGTTTGGATATGCGTTTCACCAAGAACCATGAAATAACAAGGTAAATGATACTCAATCACTCTGGAATTTTTTGGAACTCGATTCTCTAGGATATGCTACAGTAGTTTATCTTTAAAAGACATCTATCTAATTAACATGAAAAAATTTTTCAATTGTTATAGTTAATAAACATGAAAGAACACTGAAAGGAAAACCCTGTTTCTTCCCTGGCTTTATTTTTGATTAATTTTGCCCAGCTTCAAAGAATAGATATCTGTTTCATTTTTCTAATGTATGTTAGTTTTACTAATTATTCATTTTCCTTTAGGTTGTTGAAAATTAAAGCTGTTTGTTTACAGAGTTACTCGCAGGAGCTTTTAGAACCAATCCATGCTTGAATTTCTGTTAATAAGCCACAGAAGACTATAGGAACAATTTGTAAAATCAGGTACTTGTTTAAAGGGGCAGGGTTGTTATATGAACTAATTAGGGTTTCTGAAAATGTTCTCCTGAAAGTAACAGGCAAACATATTGGCTCCCGTAACCCCTCTGAGTTCAAATGAGTCTGATTTGTTTCATCAAGTTATGAAACACGCAGTTCTCTTTGGCTGATCTTCTGCGATTCAAACTTCCATCCATTTATTAGCAAAAATATTTATTGAAGTGCCTAGCATGATAATGTGCTGTTGGAAAAGCAAGGACATTTGTAAGGACAGGGTTGTGAGTCCAGTGGGTTTGATGAATATGTTCAAGCAAAAGACAATTTTGTTTCCAGTCGGCTCCAGTTCAGCTCATTAGAATCCAGCAGTAATAGTACAGATGACCTAAAGTACATCTGTGTGCCTCTGTACGTGTGCACACAACCATGTATATATATTTATCTATCTGTACAAACACTACAAATGTATACACACTATCTATGTAATATATAATATATGTATAATGCATATAAATTCTAACAAGTGTATTTGTGTTATCTTAAAATAGAACAATTGTATCTTGAAGTGGTAAATGCGAAGAATCGGTTTTATTGTTGATCTGTGGATTTAATGATTTTTAGGAAAAAAGGATGTTTAAGTGTATAATTTTTTTCTTAATTTAATATATTTATGTAAATGCATGCCTGAAATTTGGTTAGATTTGCTCTATTTTGTGTCTTTTAAAGTGATCAAATGTATTAAACTTTATCTTATGACTTGATGTATATGTGCTACTTCAAAATTATTTTTTATTTTAGAATTTTAAAAACTTTTCCTAAATATTCAGACTAATGATATGAATGTTGATTTTGTTAAAATTCTATACCCAACCTACTGCCAAATATTCTTGTCTTTTGTCATTTCTCATGTCCTAATTTTAATATTTTCTCCCCAAATATTTGCTGGTAGTAGTCAGTTTCATTGTATAGATATTATTGGGCAAGCATGAAGATGTTTCATTCATTTAAATCTGTTCTAATGTGTGAACAACCTAAACCTGACACTTTCTAGTAACTAAGAACTAACAAGTGAAGAATGTAGGACAGCATACAGGATATGAGTTCCTAAATTGAAGGGGGAAAGCATGTAGAAGGGGAGAGAGATGAAAAAGAAGCTGATTGCAGACATTCCAGAACTTTACCAACCTTGCTATTTGGCTTCTAGTTCATGCTATCAAGACTATTTGTATAATGTGTGATTGGCCATTTATTTATTTGAGGACCACAGGTTTACAGTATGTGTTTCTGTTCCTTGTGTGGAGTTGGTCCATGACCATAGCACAGCTTAATTCCTTTTTTCATCCCATTCCTCACTCCCTCCAACTTTTGATCCCTTCCCACTTAAGAAAGATCTATCTCCCAATTTCCTATTATCTATCTTTTATTTTGCTCTTTATTTATAATTTTGGTTCCTCATATAAGAGATACTCTGTGGTATTTAAATTTGTGTGTCTAATTTACATTATGGCCTCCAGATGCATCCAATTTCCTACAAACGACTCAAGTTTATCATTCTTTATGGTACAAGAGTACTCCACAGTGTGGAAATACCACATTTTCTTCACCCCTTTATCTGTTTCCACTATGGAAATCAGGATAGAGGTTCCTCAAAAAAAAGCCTAAAACTAGGAATTTGACCCAGCTATTCTGCTTCTATGTGTAATCCCAAAAGATTTAAAGACATCACATTACAGTGATCTCCTATTTTAAAAATGAATTTACTTTATTTTATTTTATTATTTATTTATTTTTGAGACAGCGTTTCACTATGCAGTTCAGGCTGGCCTTGAACTCACTTTGTAGCCCAGGCTGTTCTCGAACTCACAGTGATCCTCCTGCCTCAGCCTCCCGAGTGCTGGGATTACAAGTGTGCACCACCACACCCACCTTTAAAAATGAATTTAAAACCTTGCGATATTCTCTGGAAGTGCACTCTGCCTTCATGTAAGCCCCCTTCTTCCTTGGTAAATGTATCTCATTGACTTACTGAAAGGAAAAGCTGCCTCTCTGCCAAGAGCTTACCGTTTTTTTGTTTTTTTTTTTTTTCTTTTTTAATTTGCAGCACCAGGGATTGAACTCACAACCTTGCACTTGCCAGGGCAGGCGCTTAAGCCACTGAGCTGAACTCCAGCCCTAGTTTCTTGAGGCAGGGTCGCACTATGTAGCTCAGGCCAGCCTTGCGCTCGCGTTGTAGCCCAAGCCGGCCTCAAATCACAACGCTCCTCCTACCTCAGCCTCCTGCTCCTCCTACCTCAGCCTCCCGAGAGCTGGGATTAAAGGCGTGCGCCACCACGCCCGGCGAGTTTACCATTTCTAAAAGAATAAAATGTGTGGTGAGGAGCCTGTTCACCAAGTGCCACAGAGCTCGGGTTGCTTCCTGGAAGTATGAAGTTAAGCAAGCTGACACCATCCTTTTCGCAGATTCCCGCAGAGGCCCAGGCACCACCAGAGTCCTCTTTCAGACACTGCCTCCAGCTGGTTCACATTCATCTCCTGGCTTAGGCTAAGAGCACCCTCTGATTATTGCAGACGTCTTCTGCTTTGTGAGTCCCTGACAGACCTAGAAGAGCCCCTGCATAGTTGAAGGCAATAGTAGTTTAGAGACACAAGTACTTTCTTGCTGGTGCTAATCTCTCTGGGTTCTTTTCTTGTCTCACGTTTGGCTTCTCTGCTCTGCAATCACTAGTGTAATCAATTTCTTGCTTTAACGTCCCTCTGTTACAAACATTTGATGTTGTTTATGTGCTGTTTATATTCTGATTGATACACATATCTAGAAGGGTGACTTAGACACAGGTAAAGAGACAATGAGGTGGTAGAACTAAAAGGTCAGAGGCTGGGGCTGTGTCTCAGTGGTAGACGTCTTGTCCCCAGCACCATTAGATAAATAAATAGGCACCTGATGAAATCTTTAGAAGAACTTTAATAAGTCAGTATCTTGGATCCCAGAGTGATCAGGGTAAAATAGGGGGAATTCAACTTCCAAAGCTGATATAGCACCTGTAAATTTCCAAGGCAGCTATCAGTGAAAAGGCCCTTACTCCTATAGTTGTCACTAAGACTTCTCATAACACTCATTTGTACTATTACAACTAACAGTTCTGGGTCTCCCTTGGAGTCTGACAGCCAATGTGACAGGTATTTCTGTGAACTTGCCCCTTTTCCACTAACTTTTTAAAAGAAAATTTGAAACCTCTGTATTATTTCTAACGAAAAGACAGTTTAAAATACCAGCCACGCTTAGTGTTTTACCAGAAAAAAGCAGATTTTTTTCCTCTAAAATTCCAAAGAGGTATCTCTGGAGATTAAGTCCTCTCATCCTTCAAAGAAGTAAAACAATGAAAGGAAGGAAAACAATTTGAATGAAATATTTCTTAGGTATTTTTACAATTTGATTTATATGTGGTTTTTAGGCGATATTTCTTTCTGTCATTAAAACAAACAATTAAAAAGGAGAGAGGAGGAGAGGAGAGAAGAGGAAGGCTGGATAGATCCTGACTATAAAACTCATTCTTCTTGGGGTTGTGCCAGCGTCAGAAACTACTTTAGCTCCCTTTTGTGATTTAATAAGATGTTGTCAGATCCCTTTGACATAGTCTTATAATTAAAACTCTTTGATGCAAAATCCATGTGCTTCATGTAAAATAACTTAACTGATCGTAGACACTCTGTTCTATGATCTGCAGCTACCAAAAGCCATGCATGCCAGATACACTAGCAAAGACCCTGGACTGAGGCTGTGAGACGTGGATGCTGAACCTTGGTCTCCAGCTAATTAGCCAGTTGACACTGGACACATCTCTCCCTGCACTTGGATCCACTACCTTAAGTGAGAAAGAAGAGCAGTAAGTTCCCTTCACCTCTAACAGCTACCATATAAAATACTACCAAATCCAGGATCCATGTGGATTGCAGATTTGAAATTACACCTTTTGGCTAGAGGTACATTAACCCCTCTATTTCCTTAAATAAACACATGCTTCCTCATTTTTTCTAGTCTGCCAGCCTCCCCTTCTCCCTGGTTCTCCTATCTTTCTGTGGTTCTGTGCTGCTTTTCCTGATTGTTCTCTCAGTTTTCTTCCCCTGTTCCTCCCATCCTGGTATGGTTCATTCCTGAATCCCTCCAAGTCTCCTGCAGCTTTCACTCTAAATTTCCGAATACCGTTTGAGCGGTATTCATCATTTCCTTCATGCTAAGGAAATGCGCTGCTACAGAGAAGCTGCCATTGCTGCCAGGGTCCTTCTCATCTGGTTTTGCAACTGTCAGAAACATCACTGTCCCTCAGGAACTAGCCATGTGCCCAAGAGGACTGCTGTGGGCAAGCTGCCTGAAGACAGTAGCATGTTCTGAGTAAATATAAAGGCATACATTCCTACTTGGTAAAACTTAAAAGGTTTTTCAGTTCACACGGAAGCATAACTGCGAGCAGTAGTCTGCTTAGGCTGCCAAACAAAGTGCCACACCCTGGGCATCTTAAACAGGAGAAATGTGTGGTCTCATCATCCTCAAGACTTGAAATCTGAAATCAAGAGACCAGCAGAATTGGAAGGGTGGGTACGATTTGTTGTAAACTGTAGTTTTCCTCATCTCTTTATGCCCCCTTCTCTCTACATGTGTGTCTCTGTGTCCAGATTTCTTATAAAGACACAAGTTGTGTTAGATTGACCTCATTTTGACCTGAGTTCCTCTGTGAAGATGTTCCCTCCTAATAAGACTACATTCTGAGGTACTTGAGATTTGACTTCAGCATGTAAATCTGGGGTAAGAGTAGGAAGAGACACAATTAACACCCACTAACACCATGTCCCCAGAATGGCTACAGAGTGAGGGTAGGTCTCATTTTCACTACCTAAATCTGTGGTTCCCAAACTTCAGTGTACCTTCAGTCATCTGGGGACTTGATTAAAATACAGATTCTAATTCAGTACCCTGAGGTGAGGCCTTAGCTTATCTCTGACAAACTGTATTAGTGCTACAGGCACACAGGCCACAGTTAGACAAGCAAGTGCCTCATTCATAGCTGATAGACTCTCTAACAAAATAGTAATACCTGAAAAGACTCAATGGATCTTCTCCTTCCAAAAAGGAGATAATGATTTGGCCCATATTAACTTCCTGCTATTGTAACAAAACACCTGAAATAATCAACTTATAAAGAGGAAGGGTTTATTTTGGCTCACTGTTTCAGTCCACGGTTTGTTGATCACATTGCTTTGGACCTATGCTGAAGCAGCATATCATAGCAGGGGCATGGGACAGGGGAAGCTGCTCATATCATGGCTGGAATCAAAAGAAAGAGTAAGAGACCCTTATCCCATTGTGCCCTTGAAGGTTAGACCCCTCAGGCCCTGTCTTTTTAAGGCTCCATAATCACCTAGTAGCCCCAAATTAGGACCAAGCGTTTAACACATGGAACAGTGGAGGGCATTCCACACCCAAACTCTAGCATGGCCTAAATCCTAGTTTGAGGTTTGGGCTCAGCTGAGGAAAATGTGCACAACAGCACCGAGTGATGTGTGTGTGTGATCATCCTCATGATACTGGCTCTGTGTGCTGTTGTCATTGTACCTGCCATTCTCAGCTGCAGCAATAGTGTCACATTCCCACAAACAAGTACGATATTTTTGTGTATGTTGGAATTCATCCCTCTTTTCAAATTAAAGTTAAGCTGGGTTGTTAAAGTAATTTGTACTATAAATAAATATACATTGGTGTTAAACTGTGTAAAGCATGCAAAGATAATATGTAGTAACAACTGAAAACTGGGAGAGATTCCTGTTGGGAGAAAAAAAAAATTGTAAAGGAAAATGACACCATGACTAAATACATTTAAATGAAGATATAGACCTTGAAAAAAATAGAAAATGATTTTCTATATTACATGGAAATTTTCCTACCAATTATTTTTAATAGAATTTATTTTTAGAGCAGTTTTAGTTTCACAGCAAAAATGAACAGAAGGTACAGAAATATCACATATGTCACTACTCCTACAGAGGCACTGACTTTATCATTATCAGCATCCTCCACCCTCAATCCTCACTTGTCACATCTGATGAACCTACACTGATGTATCAAAATCACCCAAAGGCCATTTTTTACATTAAGGTTTACTCTTCATGGTGTACATTCTGTGGGTTGGGATAAATACATAGTTACATATACCTACTAATTAGCATCATACACAATAGTTTCGCAGGCAAAAAGTCTTCCTGTTCATCCCTCTCCTACTCCCCAAAACCTGGCAGTCACTAATCTTTTTACTGTCTCCATAGTTTTGCCTGTTCTAGGATGCCGTATAATTGGAATCATGCAGCACTTGGCTGTTTCTGGCTGGCCTTTTCACTTAGTACATATTTAAGTTTCCTTGTATATTTTTATGACTTGACAGTGTATTTCTTTTCAGTGCTGAATCATATTCCATTATCTGGACATACCACAATTTATTCATTTACCTACTGAAGAATATTTTGGTTGCTTCTGAGCAGATTTTTGTATGGCCATGCTCTCAACCCATTCCAAGGAGCACCCCTGTGAATCATGTGATTAGAACATGTCTAATTTTGAAAGGAAAACTGTCTTCAGAAGTGGCTGTACCATTTTGCATTTCTACCAGCAATGTTACTGTTTCCTCAGTCACATTTGCTGCTGTCAGAGTGTACAGAATTTTCAAAAATAAAGTTTCACAACTTTATTCTAATCTCAAGATGTAATCATGTTACTTAGAGTTATAAACATACCTAAAAAGTGCCATGGGGAAAATTTAGTGCTGTTCACTGGATACAATTTAGTCAAAGATTTATGAAACTATAAAATTTTCTATAAAATTCTCCTGGAAGAAAAAAATTTGGAAAGAACAAGAAACACTATTTAAAGAAAGAAAATCATATTCATTATACTGATCTATGCGATTGAGTTCATTTAATAGTTTCACCACTTACAACCTGAAATAACCATGAGAGGGATGAGCCATAAAATAAAACAAGAGCAATGGCAGACCAAAGACAGAGGAAAGATGTTTTGACAGTTAACTGTCAATTTGATTGGTGTCTTAGTTACTTTTCTTGTTGCTAAGAAAACACAGGACACCAAAAATCAAAGGAGAAAAAGTTTAGTTCAGCTCAGTTTGTGGAGGTTTCAGTCCATAATTGGTGGGCTCCAAGGCAGGGTGGCATGGCAGAGGGGCACCACAGAGGAGAAAGCGTTCATGGCAGGCAGAAGGCAACAAAGCAAAGCAGCAACAAAGCAGTGAAGCAGCAAGCAGAAGCAACAGCAAGCCTGCCTCTCCCTTTTATCCCATCCAAACTACATGCCTTTTCATCGGTACTGCCCATACCCAAGGTGGGGCATTCTTAATGCCAGTGTCGCACACTTAATCCTAGCATCACAAAACGTAGAGCAAGCTGCCTCCAAAAAGACCCATCTATGACCACATGAGGCTTTGAGGGGACAACTACAGATCAGCCATAACATTTGGCTTGGGAGCCACCTAAGGGATTAGTAAAGCACACTGCTGGCTGTGTCTGCGTAGGTCTTGTAAGTGTGACCTTGGGGATATCTATGGTCTGTGGCCCATTCTTCTCTGGTGTTCCCCTGTTCTGCTTCCAGACACATGAACTAAGTGACTTTGCTCTGCCACAGCCTTTTTCCACAATGTTCTGCCTTAGACCCTGCATACAATGGACTGAATCCTCTGAAACCGTGAGCCAAATGAACTTCTCCTTTAAGTTGCAGGCATTAAGATAATTTTGTCCCAGCAATGAGAAAACTAATACAGATGTCTCCCTAAATGGAAGTAGACACTGAAGTAGTAAACTAAGATATGACATAAGATACAGCTAAACTAAACATAAATAAGTGAAGGGGTAATGGTAATAACAGCTAATCTCTTTGCGGTGCTGTGTGACATGCACCTGTTCTAAGAACTGAGAAGGGTCTGAGATTTCACTCTGCTTAGATGCTAACAAGCTCACATTGCCACAGTTTTGTGAATGGTGGTAAAAGACATGAAACACCTGGGTCAAAGACAAAAGGCACTTTATTATTCACAGCAGTAGCCATAAACAGTAAGTAGATCCCTGAGGCCCAGTCTCCACAGTGGACACAGGAGTGAGCACCCTGTATCTGGACAATCAGTGGGTTGAGCTACAGAGGCGAAACTATGATCTTAGGAAATCTAAGTCTTTTTTAATAGACAATAAGCAAACCTTCTTGCCTTTTGTGTTAGGAGACGCTATGATTGTCTTTTAAGGTTATTTACTAAATATGCATCCTTGAAAAGTCAGTTCAGAAAAAACTGGTGCTCTATGCTTCTGCTTATGAGATGTAAAGAAACACAAAATACCCATAGAGAATTATTTTCCATTAAGCACTTGGCATACATTAACTCACTTAACTTTCTCAACAACGATATGAGGCGAGTACTCTCCTGCCATTTTACAGATGAGGAAAGAGAGGTACACAGAGTTCTCATAGCTATTAAGTCAAAGAGTGAAGATCAAAACCCAGCAGCCTGGCCATGGAAAAACATTGTTCAATAGAAATATTACACATACTGCATGTATCATTTTATGCTGTCTTGAAAACCAGCATGTATTACATATTTGCAGCACATCTTAACACAGACCCTAAATGTCCAGAAAAAATACTGTTGTGTACCTAGTTTGTGTATAATTCACAATTGAAAAAATAGATTCGTACATCCCAGGTTGTTCCAAGCAACAGCTTTCCAATGACTGAATCAAATAAACATTCTAAAGTTAAACTACTTAAAACAAAGTCATGTAAATATTCAGTTTTTCACCACAGTCACCATATTGCCAGTGCTCAACTGCCACAGGTAGGGAGCAATTCCTGCGTGGGACAGAATAGCTCTGCTGCCTGTCTACATCCCCATTATGCTCGCCTGCCTTCCAAAGAAAGCATGTTAGAAACAGACAGAATTCAAATTCAGCTCTTTTTTTAATTAGTGCATATTAGTTACACAGAATGAGTTTCACTTCGGTGCATCTGTACATGCCTATAAAATAACTTTGATCATTTCACCCCACCTTTACCTTCCTTTGTCTTCTCCCCGCTCCCTTAGACCTTCCTTTCTCCTAACAGTCTCCCTTCTACTTTCATTTCTCTCTCTCTCCTCCTCCTCCTCCTTCCCACCCTCTCTCCTACACAAGAGCAAAAACATGCGATGGTTGTATTTCTAAGCCTGACTTATTTTACTTAACATGATGATCTCCTATTTCATTCATTTCTCTGCAAGTGACATGATTTCATTCTTCTTTATGACTGAACAGTAATTGTGTGTGTGTGTGTGTGTGTGTGTGTGTTCACTAGGGAATGAACCCAGGGTCTTGTGCATACAATGCAAGCACTCCACCACTGAGCCACATCCTCATCCCAGTACCCCATTTTCAATCCATTCATCAGTTGGCACACAGGCCGTTTCCACATGTTAGCGATACGTTAACTCTTTTTTCTTCTATCTCTAATGAGTCTCAGTCATTCATATCAATATGTCTGCCCTGGAAGATTGTTGAAAGGAGTAAAAAAAAAAAAAAAAGGCATTAGGGAAAGGAGAATCAGAGCCCAGGATCACAATCGCACAGACCTGGCCTAATCTGTGCTCAGCACTTCTTGTCCATTCTCCGCTGTGTGACCATAAGCATGTTTCCTGGCTTGTCTAATCTCTAATTCCTTCATCTTTAAAGTAAAGAAATAATAGCTCCTCTAAGGATAAAATAGTGATTCCTGTGAGGGGCTGGCACAGTGTTTAGTACATAGTTCACAATAAATAAATGTAGTAATTATTTAGTAACTGGACTAAATTTAACACCAAAGATCAAATGAAAGTTTTAAACAGTAGGTCCTTTTATGATGCCCATTTGTTTCCTGGAGAGAGGGCTTGCTCGCTTGGCCCTGCAGCCCAGTGTCACCCCCTGGTGCTCAAAACCATGGGCAGTAGGCATTACCATGCAGGCCACCAGGATACCAAATCTCTGAAATGGTGTGTGATTTCTTACACCTTAGATGCTGTGAGTGGCAATCCCCAAGCCCCAGTTCCATTAACTAATACTCGTTTTAGGCCAGTGCTTCTCAAACTTTTATGTACTCACTTACCAGGTAACTAGGGATCATGTTAAAATGCAGTTTACGATCCACTAAGTGTGGAGAGAGCGCTCACATCTCACAAGCTCTCAGGGCATCGCACTGCTGCTGTGCCACACATTCATCTTCAAATAGCAATGTTCCAGGCAATTCTACTGACCAAACTCTTTCGAGCTATTAAAATGAAGAAATACAGAATTAAGCAAAATGCTGTCTTTTTTCTCCAACAGATATGTGCGAAAGGAAAAGCCCTACATGAGTGCTAATTTTAAAATAGATGTGAATTAAAGGATTGCTTCAAAGAGAACATCCTGTTCTTCTAGAAAAGTGCTGCACAGTAGATGACAGGGTAGACAGACCAAGATAGCAATTCTTATATGTCTTTGACGTCAGAATGCAGCTAAAGATCATGTGTTAGTCTATGACTTACTGTTAATTTTTTAAATTATTCTGTGTTTATACCTTCAGACCTACCCTAATATGCTAGATAATAACATGCCTGGAAGATCCTGGACCAACAGTGGAAACTGAGTCAGTCTCAGCAGTCCCTGAACAGTGGTACTACTAATGTCTCATATTTAAGAGTCATTGTAAGATCAACATCTGGAAGAAATGGTCACCTGCACATTTTTCATAGTTGATAAAACAGATGGAAAGATAACTGTCACATTTCTGCAAATATCCAATGAGATGACATAGTGAACACGCTTTGGACATAATGTTCCATGGATGTGAATACAGTTTCTTGAAAGTCTGACAGACCAAGCTGGACTAGCATCTCATTGATATCATAAACAATATTTCTTATGTCTGGTAAAGAGAAAAGGGGGAGGGAGACTTGAAGTTTATTTAAATGTGTCCATCCATCTTAAAAAACTAATTAAGCTGAGTGTGGTGGTGCACACCTGTAATCCCAGTAGTTGAAAAGCCAAGGTGGAGGATAGCTGTGAGTTTGAGAACAACCTGATCCAGCCTGAACTACAAAATCAGAACCTGTCTCAAAACAAAAGAAAAATTGTTAAAAAACTAATTAAGGACATGATGACCTAATTACTCCAAATTTCTAGATATTTGTATTACCTCCCACAGTAAGTAAAACTGTCAAGTTAGTAATATTTTTTCTTATCTTGTTTTCACATTTTTTTATTTTAAAGAGAATAAAACCAAGCAAAATAAAACAGAATAAAGCCAATCAAAACAAGACAGTGTAAGTGATACAGGATTTCAAAAAAAAGATAGTAGGAAATCAACAATTGCTACCGTAGTGCTTCTTGTCTTCAAAGAGCTGCCCATACCATCAGATATAGTAAAATCAAACAAAACAGAAACAGAATAGAACCAGTAAAAACAAAGCAATGAATGCAATACAGGACATCAAAACAAGATAATAGTAAATCCAAAATGACTACCATAATATATCTTGTTATCTTCAAAATAGCCACCCTTGTCATCAGATATAATAAAATCAAACAAGACAAAACAGAATAAAACCAAACAAAACAAAACAATGAAAATGATACAGGATTTTAAAACAAGATAATAGGGAATTAACAATGGCTACCACCTTAAGAAGGAGATCCCTCATTGATGCTATACTGTGTATTGTTAGCCTCTAAATAGATAATCAGACTACCAACTTTAGGCCTGCAAAGTTAATGAAACACTAAATACTACAAGCTTTAAGTTGTATTTTACTTCAATAGCTATCCTCTCAGCCTGTGTTTCTCTAGATCAGTTCTTCTTGTCTTCCAGCTCACGCACAGGAAGGGGCTGGTGTCTGGTTTTCCTTCCTGTGACCCATGCATGGTGCCATCTCACAGGAAGTGGCTGGCTTCTTGTTCTCCACCTCCCTTAGGCCTACTCATGCTACCAACTCATAGGAAGGGGCTGGCATCTGGTTCTCCTCCCCATGGCCTGTGCAAGGCACTGACTCACAGGAAGTGGCCAGCTTCTCCCACATATATTTTTTTTTGTACCAGGGATCAAACTCACAACCTCACACCTACCAGGCAAGTGCTTATGCCATTGAGCTAAATCCCCCACCTTATTTTTTGAGACAGTCTCACTATGCAGTTCAGGCTGGCCTTGAACTCACTTTGTAGCACAGACTGGTCTCGAACTCACAATGACCCTCCTGCCTCAGCCTCCCAAGCGCTGGGATTAAAGTCATGCACCACCACACTCGGCTGCCCACATATTTATTTTTGATGATGAGTTTAATATACAACCATGGAGTCACAACGTGTTGGTAAGTTTGCTCTTATCTTGCTGGATTCATTATATTGCCAACTTTCTAAAAACAAAATCCACAGAGTTTTTCAAAGGCGTGATGAGTATCAGACACAGCAATTACATGGATAGTGTACTGCATTTATTTCACAAAGTACTGTGATATAATTCTAGACATAAACTCTTCTTTTTCAACCTATTTTCTATATTCTACTTCATGGATGTATGTGAAGACTGGATTCCATGCTTCTTTGTTTGATGGTAAGAAGTCACTTGGTGAGTTCTTAGAAGGTTGTTTTAAAGTATTTCCTTTCCACTTGTTTTGACTTAGTGTCTTATGTTAATGAGATCTCACTAATTGTTTATCTTCTCTACTGTATTAGATTTCCAAAAGAAACAGTATTTATATTAATGTGCCAAGGTTACTACAAATGTCAAAGGAGAAAGAGAGATTTGATTACTAGAGTTTAGGGGAAAACAGAAGCAAAATAAACAACACTGTATTTCTTCATTGAGGGAAAATCAAGGAAAAAAGGAAGATGGGAAGGATGGGGAGAAGGGGGAGAGCAAAAAAGGAAGAAAGGAAGAAAAGTAAGAGTGGAAGGAAAGGAGCAAGGGAAAGAGGAAACAAGGAAGGATGGAGGGAAGGAAGGGAAGGAAGAAAAAAGGGAAGAGGGAAAAGAAGAGAGTAAGCAATTTGGAGTTTTCCTTCCTATATACTTTTCTTTTTATTTACACAATAAAACTCAGCATTGGAACTGGAAACTGATTTCATTGCAGACTCATGGTAAGAACACTTGCAAAGACTGACTAAGCAAGCTGGGTGTGGTGGTATACTCCTGTAATCCCAGCACTTGGGAGGTTGAGGCAGGAGAATCGTTTGCAAGTTTGAGACTAACCTGTGCTACAAAGTGTGCCCAAAGTCAGCCTGAACTGCATAGCAAGACCTTGTCTCAAAAAAAAAAAAAAAAAAAAAAAAGATCGACTAACCAACTGGTACATGATTACTAAAAACCAGAGTAAGCCCCACTGAGACAACAAAGATGAATAAGGCAGGTTCTTTGTTCTCATCGTGCTTAGAGTCTGAGAGGAATACCAATATTTAGACTTGAAAAGATACACTCTGAATTAATGTCAAAATACTTAGCAGGCAAAGCAGATTTTTGCCTTACAACCTGTCCACTTTGGTTATTTACCTAAGGCCTATATTCAGGTCTTAGAAAGGGTGAGCTCTTACTTATATGACAATTAAGATTCCAGATGAGGTGTTCATTTAGTCCCTTAAATGAGCCCCCCATCAATTGTCAACCAGAACATTGTTAAGAATCCCTGCTATTACCATATCCCATATGTAGGCCTGCTGGAATCCTACCTGGTCAGCCAAGTAGCATCTTCCCACCTTCACCATTGGTATCATAAGCTCCCAATTCCAACCTCTTTGTTTATTTAACTGCACTTTGTTATGGCTGCTCTTCCTTTGCCTATTTTGCATACGAGTTCCTTCTCTAGAAGTAGCAGCAGCACAACAAAATATATACTCTGATTCAAAGACATTTATCTGCAGGCAAGTAGGGCCAGCGAGAGTGTGGCACCAGCATACTCCTCCTCACATAATGTATTCAGTTAACATTCTATAAAGTTAAATTTCCTGATGAAAAGACACACATGAACATTGCCTCAGAAGCAAAACTGGAATATGAAGCTTCTTGAGATCAGTATTTCATGTAGACAGACTGCCTTCACGATCCAATTCACTCCTAGACTTGCTATGAAAGAAAAATAGCAGTGCTAATAGCTGTCAGGAATCTTCATTTGAAAACCACCACACTAAGATCCATCATTACCATCCCTCTGGAAAACAATTTGTGTAGCATTCCTAAGAGCTGTTCATGAGATCCCTAACTAGAATTTCAGAAGTTCACCTGGAACACTTTGTCTAGACTTTTTCATTCTCAATTTCACTTGTCCCTAAATGCCTTTCCAAGCAATTAAACACAACACTTGAGAAAAATGTAATAGAAAGTTGAGCAATTGAGGAAAACAACTTAAAGTAAGCCACAAACTGACCAAAAAATTGTTCTTTCAGGACTGAAACATCATATGGAAATGTAATTTATTGGCTAAATGTCTCCGCATCTGGGTAGGTAATCAATAATCAATAATCATCAAATTAGGTATTTGTAGCAGAGTATTCCCTAGACATACTCATGGCCCTGTGCTGCAGCACTTGGAATGGTGCTGAAAACACTGAGTTGGGTAGAAAACTACAGAAAATGAAGAACTTATTAGCAGAGCTTGCATCTCTAAAAAATGGATTATGGTCATGGGTTTCTGGAACCAGAAGGCCAAAAAGCAGTGGAGGAACCTCAGAATGTCTGTGCCTTTCCAATGAAAACTGAACAACATTGGAGAACTGTCAACTTAAAAGGAAGAAAGGGCAGGAGGGGGCATTCTTGCTGCCTCTGTCTATTGGTACATATTTTAGAATATGGGTGCATCAAGGGGAGAGATTATTTCAAAAATGGCATGTGTCAGCAGGGCCTGGTGAAGACCGAGGCAGGAGGATCACAGGTTTAAACTCAGCCTGGGCAAGTCAGTGACTCAGTGAGACTTTCAATCAAAATAAAAAAGAAAATGTCTGGAGATACAGGTCAGTGTGAAGGTCCTGGGCTCAATTCTAGTATTACCACCACCTCCCAAAAGAAGATTTTTTTTTTTAGTTCTATGAAAAACTAAATTGAAGCACCAATTTACCCTCATATTTGGGCATTGCTTCTGTGTTCAGCTAAATGATGACTGCACATCCACTTTGGGATAAGAATGACCAAGACAGACAAGGCTCCAACCCTCAGAGGGCATGCATTCTAGGGAGAGAGACATCAGACAGGAATTAATAGTAGACCCTATAATTTTAGATGGTAAAAAATGGCATTGTATGAGACTGCCTTTGCCACAGTTGGGTGCAACAAATCTCCTCACCCGATAGCTTCTCCAGCAGCCAAGACATGGAGTCACATTCCCTTGCCCATGAATCGAATCTGGACCAATAAAAAGTAAAAATGATGGTGTGACTCTACAGGATAAGTCATAAAAGGTGATTGTCTTAGTTACTTTTCACTTGTTGCTGAGACAGAATACCTGACGCTCAAAATTAGGGAAGGAAAGGTTTATTGCTTATAGTTCTTGGGGGTTTCGGTCCATACTCAGTTGCCTCCAAGGTAGCATGGCATGGCAGGGCAACCATTCATGGCAGCTGTCAAACAGCAAGGCAAACCAGCAAGAGAAAAAGAGAGAAAGAGAGACACGCCTTCCTTACACTGTATGTCCGCTCCACCCCTGGGTGGGTGCAGCATTCACATCACCAATCCCAGCGCCAGACAACAAACCAATCATGAACGCCAGACTCAGCCCCATCCAAATTACATGAGGCCTTGGGGGGGACACAGGATCAAACCAATATAGTGATGCAATGTCCACCTTATCTACAGGAACACTTGGCTCTTGAAGACGTTACCTACCATGTAGTAGTTGAACTGCCCTGAGGCCATGATGCTGTGAAGAAGCTAAAACCAGCCTACCTGGAAGGACCATGAGGTCATAAGAAGACTGACTTCCCATCTCTCCAGTCTCAGTCACCCCTGACCCTGACTGCAGTTGCATGAAAATCCAGTGCAGAAGCAGTCCAGGCAAGCCAGTCCTCTAATCCTGTCCCACTTCCTGCAAGATCAAATAATTCCTTTTGCTTTCAACTACTAGGTTTTGTAGCAATATTTTTATGGTGATTGATAAACAGGAAAAGTAAGCAGGGGATGACAAGAGAGTGAGCAGGAGTGAGAGCTACTTTAAACAAGAAGGCCCCAGAAATTCCATCTCAGGAAAAGGATGAAAAGAATCTGAGGAAATGGGTCCCAGGAAGAAGCAAAACCAAGACCTGGCCAAGACCTACGGTAACACATGCCTGTAATTCCAGCACTCAGGAGGCTGAAGCAGAAATGCTGTGAGGAGACCACCCGGGGCTACATGATGAGCTCAATGTCAGCCCTTAAACTACATGGCAAAACCCTGGCTCAAAAAAAATAAAATAAAAATAAAACAAGACAAAAAAATAAAAAGTGAGACTGGAGGGAGCAAAAGATGGATACCAGAATGTCTGGTGTACTGTACTGGAAGCAAACAGAAGAATGAAGTTGGTGGTGCAGGAGAGACACAATGATGTAAGGTCTCATGGGACTCATAAAGAGTTCAGGTTTCATCTTAATTGCTCTCCTGATGAATGATCACTAATTCCAACAGCAGGCTTCCAAGCCCACTGGAAGCCCAAAAGCAGTGACATCAGGAGCTAGGACGGCTGCAGTCCTGAACATCACCTTCTGCCCACAATGCTGTGGTCCAACCTGTCCTGTATCTTGGTGACTAGAGCCCTACTCAGTACCCTATTCTTGTCCTGAAGTCTCAGCTCTGCATTCTAGTTTGGTTCCTGTTTTTAAGATTCCACTGTGTTTATTTTAGAGTACCCAGATCTTTTGTTTGTATTATAGTAAAGGTCTTTTAAATAGACTTGTACGTCCAATATTAATCTCCTCTAATCCATTCACCATATGTAGCCAGAATGTAGCTAAAAAACAGGCTTGATCATGACTTCCTGTGTAAAATCATGCAAATTCCATTCTCAGGATGAGTCAGTCTTTGGCATGACCTAGGAGCCCTTCTCAATGCTCTTCATGTCATCTGCGCATCTCTGCTCTCAAGACCCTTCCACCTATCCCTGACACTTCCAGTGAGATCCAGCCACTGCCATTCTCTGAAGTGCAAGATGTTTCAGTTTTTTAATAGTCGTTTGCACATTCATTTCACAAATTAACGAGATTCACTGTGATACATGTATATTAATCACATGCATTCACACTTCTTCTACCCTTGCTTCTCCTCTTCCTCTTCCCTATCCTATTCCCTAACACCTAGTGCCTAGTAATCCCACATAGAGAGAAAATGCAATACTTATATTTCTGTGCCTGGCTTATTTCATTTAACATGATGTCCTTCATTTCTATTCATTTTCCAACAAATGACATAGTTTCATTCTTCTTCACAGCTGAATATACATCATTGTATTTTACCATATGGTATAACATATCATATACTTTATATTATTTATCCATTCACCTACCAGTGGGCACCAAAACTGATCCATATCTTAGCTATTGTGAACAGTCCCACAATAAACAATAGGAATTTCTTTGGTATGCTGACATCATTTTTTTTTTAGATGTATGCCCAAGAGTGGTATAGTTGGATCATATAGAAATTCTACATCTATTTTTTTTGAGGAACTCCATAGTGGTTTTGTTAATTTATAATCTCATCAACAGTGTACAAAGGGTTCTTTTCTCTCTGTATTTTCACTAGCATTTGCTAATATATATATGTATATTATATATATATATATATATATATAGGCCTTTCTAACTGGAATGAATGGAATATCATTACAACTTTAATTTACATTTCTCTGACTGCTAATGATACTGAACTTTTTTTCAATAACATAATAAATACAATTTCAACAACACATTAACACAATAAGTATAATTTGGCCATTTGTATTTCTTCCTTAGAGCATTATCTATTCAGAACATTTTTCCATTTTTAAATTGAACTGCATACTTTTTTGTCAAGGTTTTGAGTTCTTTATATATTCCAAATATTAACGCCCCTGTCAGATGCATAGCTGGCAAATATTTTCTCCCATTCTACGAGTTGTCTCATCACTCCATTGATTGCTTTCCTGTGAAGATTTTTAATTTGTAGTCCCATTTGTCAACCTTTTGCTTGTTTGTTTGCGTTCTACCAATCTCTCCTCCAAAGAGTTTTATTTTTGTCTTTTCTGAAAGGCCCTAGCAATGAGCATATACTTGGTGAATAAATGACTTGCTGGAGCAATGCAAGGTAACAAATGCTGGGTTTTGTAGAAAAAAATCTACCTGTCTGGTGAACTTTATATACACTGCCCATCTTGTACTTAACCATATATCTGAATGGGTCCCTCACGGTCATGTCTTTGATTCCTAGGCTCTTCAATAAATCTGCCTTACTATCTGAAGTATGGGGTCTATTTTTTGAAAACAGCATTTGCAATTCCAAAGACACTCCCAGGACGTTTAGCTCCAGGCAAAGAAGGGAAATGGAAAGGCGGGGCAGGGATGATTTGGGAAAGGGTGGGCCTGGGGTGGTCGACTGGTTCTTGTCATAACTGTTTAAGTTTCATTTACATTTTTCTCTCATTGACCAGGTCCAAGGCAGTGTTATTTGATGTTGAACACCTGCCTCTGTACATGGAGCGCTGCAGCCCGCCCCGCCAAGAGCAGTATTGACATTTCGGATGTGAGGAATTTATAGAATTGTGCAGGGAGGCCAAACCATGGACACCTCCGGGCTCCACCTGGTTCATGAGATTCTGGCTCAGGAAGACTTACACCAAATCATGGTTACAGAAGTACCAGAGTCTCTCCTGCTGCTTTCAGATCCTGTGCTAGAAGCAAGCTTGCCAGCGCTCTTAAGCCATCTGATTGTGTTCGCTGACCATTTTTAAAGGTCTCAGTTCACTGTTGGATGAGCCATGAGTGAGAGGTAAGTAAAACCCAGGGTCTAAGGTACTGAGCTGATTCTCAGCAGGTCTTTGGCCACCACCCATTAGAGCTGTATTCAAAGTGAAAATTACATGGCTCAAGGAGCTTGCCATTCTGAGAACCCAGAATAACTCACAGGCTGTTGGACAATAACAAATATGCAGGGCTCACTAGAGTGGTGCTTCTCAAACTTTAATGTTCGACTTAAGCACCTGGTACCTTATGAAATGCACATTTAAACACTGTACATCTGGAGTAGGGGCTGAAGCTGCATTTCTAACAAACTCCCAGCTGACGGCAATGCCAGGTCCAAAGTTATACACTGTGCAGTAAAAGTCTAGTCTGGATCTGAGATTCTACAACCCATACCACCAGCATAGCTGTTCCTAAAGTGTGGTCCCAGGATAATCAGGATTAGCTTTACCTTGGAACTTGTTAATACTGACAAATCCACAGGGCGTACTCTGGACTTTTAGATCAAGTTCCAGAGATGAAGCCAGCAATCTGTGTTTAGCAGGCTCTCCAGGAGAGCCTGACAGATGATCACTAAAGTTTGACAACCAAGGCATAATCAAGATACATTCACTGGAGTAAATGAAAGGATTATAGTCACTGTTTCCAAATTTTTATCAATTTTTTCTTTATTTTGCATATATAAAATGTATAATATATATTATATATATGACACATTCATCTTGGGGAACCGGTACAAATGCATGTCTTTTATTTATTTATTTATTGTCTTTTTGAGACAGGGTCTGACTATGCAGTTTGGGCTAGCCTTGAACTCACTTTGTAGCCCAGGCTGGCCTCAAACGCACAGTGATCCTCCTGCCTCAGCCTTCTGAGTGCTGGTATTACAGGCATGTGCCACCATGTTCAACTCTTCACATCTTTAAAATGCTGAAGATGTGACTCAATGGTAGAGTACTTGCCTGGACCACACATTGCACCTTGAAAAAAAAAGCAAAAGACAATCTTTTATCTAACAACAAACAGCTCTAGAATCAGAAAACTCAGTGTATCTAACACAAATCTAGAGTTTAAGTCCATTTCAGAATATTGCATTATCATCAAGTTACCACTTCCATATAAAAATTCTCAGCAGTTGTTCACATGTTAGAAGATTAATTCCTTCAATCTTCATTTAATGATCTGATTTAATAATATGGTCTTAGGGCAAGTGAAAAACCTTAAACCTTGAACACTGAACTCCAGGTTTCCAGGTGTGGACACCTGACTGAGGGGGGAATCAAAGTCTTCAGATGAAGTGAGTCAAATAGATCACCTGCTAATCTGGTCGGTCTATTAGGATCAATAGGGCTAGTAAGAATTAGACTACCTTCCCAGCATAGGCTGAAAAAACATCTCTGACCTCAGACTTTGAGGCTTAATTTCCTGGACCTCCAGGACCACACTAATTGCCCATCACCTCTGCAAAGTGCAAAAGGGCAGGTTACCCACACAGATTACCAGGGAAGGGGAAACCTGGACCCTGTCCAGGCCACAGAGTACCCCCTGGAACACCTGTGAGCAGGCATAGAATCTTCATACCTACTCTGGTTTCAGCTTTCCCAACTGGGACCACTTCGCAATTCCTGCTTTTTGAGAGTAATGTTGGGGAAAAATACATAAACCCCTGACTAATGCCTTCTTGACTCTAACTATGCTAGTTTAAGAGAGGGTAGCAGTTTGAATAATGCTGACTAATAACATGTTAGACTAATTTAGCCCTTTTTATCTGAGGACCTCAAAATATGACCTCACTAATCCTTGAAACAACTCCTATGAAATTTATGGGAAATATTATTATCTCCATTTCTCGGGGAGTAAAAAGAAAGCAGCTACAGATTGCCTGGTTTTTACTCTAGTCTCATAACTAGGTTCAAGGCTCACAAAAAGTAGACAGAGAGATCTAGGATAGTGAGGAGCTCAGAAAGAAGAGAATGGAAGAATGACAAAGCAGGAAGGAAATAGCTTTGCTTGTGACATAAGCCACATTAATCTTGGAACCAACAGAATTACTGAGAAGCATAAAAAGAATTGACTTTTGAATGCCATACCCAGGGTCAAGGAGAGTAATTTTTGTTGTTACAGTTTCATAATGAGAATATAAATTCTTGTATCCTCAGCTTGGCTTTAGCCTCCATTCAGGCCAGTGTAGTTGTGGAAGGATGGCGTGAAGAGGAGCCATTGCTTTATTTCTCCTCTGTGCTTAAGTTCATCTTGCACAGTTCTGCCCAGAGGTCAGTAGCTAAACTCCTACTTAATGCTCTCACTTTTAGTTTCCTCATGGTTATCCTTGACTCCAACTTCTTTCTCCCAAAACAGTTTTTTAAATCCATATTTTATTTATGCAACAATTGCAAATATTTTCCCTGGAAGTCATTGAGGATATCAAAAGTACCTCAGAGTTCCTAAACTGATAAGTTTAATACTTAAAACTGTTTAAAATGCAGCCATTGCTTTTTTTTTTTTTTTCCCTTCTTTCTCATTTTAAAATGTCAAAGGCTTCCTGACATGCTTTGGCCATGGAAATGGAACATATTTTCTCATTAGGTTAATTAATGGCTCTGCTTGGGTGGCATAATTTGGTGTAAGTTTCCTTTTAGAATTCTGTCATAACTAAAAAGGATCTTATTTTTGTTATGTTTTGTGGTGTCTTTAAATTTTTATGACATCTACTTTGTTTAGTCTGTGTGTAATCCTTCTTTTGAAACCTAATGTCCTAGAAAATTTACAGTTTTCTCTCAAAACTGGCACTTTTTACATTTTACAGTGATTCCGGTTTCTTTAGTTCTCACTAGAACTTCATTTAAGTCCTTAAGGTGTAATTCACAGCTCAGGGAATTTATGATTACATCGTCAAAGTAAACTCCCCAAGTGCAATATATTAAACCTGACAAGATGCTGTTCATTAATCTTTGAAATATAGCCAGGTGTGATGTAGTGAATGCGAGGCTTCCAGCTAAGAACAGCTGGAGAAGTCCAAGCTGCCCCACCAGAGAGGATTCCTTCCCCGTCACTGCCAAAGCTGCCTGGGTGGGGACCGAGAGAGCCAAGGCCTTTTCTTTGCCAACCATGGTGTCCCCTGTCTCTGCTCATGCAGCTCTGCAGCTCCTCACTCATTCACACATTTATTTATTCAACAAATATTTACAGAAAGCCTACTATGTGCTAGGTACCAGTTGGGCCTGCAAAGACAATAGTGACCAAAAGAGATACGGTCCCTTATCTTGTTTAACTATGAGCACAGGCTTCCAGACTCCTTTAGCCCAAGCCCCAAAATCCATGCAATGCAAACACATTACCTGGATGAGCGGCATCTCTTCTCTGCCCCAGTTATAACTTTGATTCTAACCACTTCCTATTACCTGTGAGATGCAGGACAACTTGCTGAGCACGCAGGAGAGGTTGGCCAAGGGCACTCTCGAGAAAAAGCAGGCACATCTGTCTTAGGCTCATGCCTGCTCAGTCAGAAAGGGGAAGTTCGGTTAGTCACCATGCAACGCCACCTCTACAACAACGCGGAACATCCAGATAAAAAAGCAAGAAATTTTGAAGACGCTTGTAGGTCTCTCCCAAGACTCTCCTGTTTGTTTTCATAAAATAATATATATTATATTTTGCCAAATTAAAATCTTTTTTATGTTTTCACCCTTTCTACTGTCAGAAACACTGAACAGAGTTTTGTCTTTTCTAATCCATGTTAGACTACTGATTGAAAGAGAAAAATTTTAAAAGAAGCCAACTCTACAGACACTTTCAGAGTTTAGTTTTATAATAAAAACTGTTCGAATAATTAGATCTTCACATTCCCAAAGACTAAATAAATGTGTCATCTTTTACCTTATTTTGCTCATCTCAGTTGTTTAGAAGATCGAAGTGGTAAAGACAATGTAAAATTTAACCTTTTAATGCCGATGTTGTACACTGTTTTACTTAACACTTTAGGAGAGTAACTGTCTTTGACATCAACTCAAGAAGACACTTCTGTTCCTAATGTGGTCAGTTTTTGTAATGGCAATCAGCAAATAAAGCAATGCTTATTATTCAAAAAATAAATAAAATAAAATAATACAGTGCAATGCAATGTGTAATTCTGGATTGGATCTTGGAACAGAAAAAATTAAGTGGAAAAATAGACAAAACCTGTACATTGCCTAAAATTTAAATCATAGCAGTATATCTATATCAGTATTTTAGATCTGACATGAGTCATGGTAATGTGAATATTAGCACCACCAAAACATAAAAGTGATTAAACTCTCTACTATCTCTGTAGCTTTTCTATAATTCTCAAACTCCTCCAAAATAAAAAGATTATTTTTAAAAATTTGACTAGGAAATCACAAATGTATAAGCATCGTATTGTTTTGCTTGTGTAACAAACTGAAAGAAAAACTATGTATATGTTTATGTATATGTATATAAAAAAATAGTTAAGATAGTTTAAAAAAAAAAAGTACAGTGGTGTCCTTTGTCATCCACATGGCCTATCCAGAAGTAAATTCAATGCCTCCTTTTGCTGAAAGAAAAAGAAAGAAAGAAAGAAAGAAAGAAAGAAAGAAAGAAAGAAAGAAAGAATTCTGCTGAGATTTTGATAGATATTGAGATGAATCTATAGATAAGTTTAGGGAAAATAAATGTTTTGATATTTGTCCAATCCACATACATAGTCTCTCTCTACTTTTAGGTTGTATTTGAGTATTTCTGATCAGTTTTTACAGTCTTTAGGATACAGATAATGAATGTATTTTGGTAGATTTTATACAGTAATGTTACTTGAAGCTTTTTTGTGATGTTGTAGCTTGTGCCTTGACAATTTTACTTTTGAATTGTTCATTGCTTGTGTATAGGCCAACACTAAATTTTCGTATATGGCTTTGTGACCTTGTACCATGACCTTGCTAAACCTGCTTGTCTGGTCTATTGATTTTTATGTAGATTCTTTGTAAATAAAAAAAAATTGACTAGGAAACAGGAATCATAGAATGAGTAATAGAAGCTCTTAAAAGAAAGCAAAAGCACATATAGAGTATAGGAAAAGGGTATAGCTCCCGATGACAAGTTACAAATTGTTCTCGAAACTAAGGAAAAACAAATATAGAAACCCAAAGACCAGAAACCGATATTCCATAAATGAGTTTAGTCTTCCCTCTCTCCCATGCCCCTTGAAGTTTGCCTTATTGGTTTTCAGATATCCTCTTAATGTGTGTGTAAAAGAAACAAGGGTGTAAAAGACTCATGGTCCCAAGTTAAAGGAGCAAGGTAACTTCATTTCTTCATTTTCTTTCTTTTTGAGTACTGGGGATTGAACTCAGGGCTTTGCACTGAGCTACATCCCCAGCCCTCTTTCTTTTTTTGTTTTGTGACCAAGGTCTCACTAAGTGGTTCAAGCTGCTCTCAAACTTGCGATCCTTCTGGCTCTGCCTTCTAGAGCCCTGGGATTACAGGCAGGTGTGTGCTACCAAGCTCAGTTCTATGATTTATTTTTAATTCTCTGTTCTTTAGATCATTGCCACTTTTCCTGATTCAGTCGTAGACACACACACACACACACACACACACACACACTGAACAGTAGCTGAGACATTGCTAACTTGTCTTCACACTTGCATTTCCCTGAACACATTTTCCTGGCCACATAGATGCTTCCTTTTAAGTAACATAGTATTTCTCTGTGTGGACTGAGGATATTCCTGGTTTAGAATTACGTTCAAGACTTGGTTTACAACATCCCGAGAAAGATTCTTGTTTTTGTTAGTTTTGCTAGACTTGTGGGTTAGTTACACAATACATGTAATACACACACCCATCTCAATCTTTTCAGGGAGAATTTTTTGTTTCAAAATAGAAATGGTGGTGATGAAAGCAATATTTTCTTAGTTAGCCACATGCTTGAAAAGATAATGGTTTTATGAACCAAGTGCGAACCTCGGAACAAACTGCTGGCTGCAATAAAGGACTCCCTCAAAGCACAGAATTAGCTTTTCGATATTCACATGGTGCATTGTTTCAGATGAAAATTTATCTCCATCTAGAGAAATAGATGATAGAATAGGATTGTTAGAGGAGGGAGAACTCTTAGAGCTCACATAATCTAATTTCATCTTATTACAGATGAGGAAAAAAAGAAAGAAAAACTGAGGTCTGGTGCTTGTGGCTTAATTAAGTCTTCAATAACAGAGCTGAGCTCAAAACCAGATGCCACGCCTGATGTCTCCTCCTTGAGCCACACTGGCCTCCCTCCTGTGGCCCTACCCGGAGGATTTTAACGCAAATACTCAGTTTGCTTTATGCTCCACACCGTCCTTAAATGAAATCACATAAGCAAACAACTGTTGTTGCCGTTGCTATCATTACTATCTATGCTGAGCTATAAGAGCAATGCATGCAAATTTTACAGTCTACGCTGAACAGCAAGTTAATTTTTATGTGTTGGCAACTGTCTTCTGCTCTATTCTTCCTAGTTTCACTGCTTTCCCCCAGGGTCCAGTGTTCTCTTCAAGAATATATTTTTAAAATTCTTTTCCTTCTGTGGGACTTTCACACTCTTAAAAAAAAAAAAAAAAAAAAAAAATATATATATATATATATATATATATATATACCAACAAGGAGGACTCACTGAAAACAGAACCCAGGTTTCTAGAAAGGCTCTGCAAATAGGAAGTAAAACCACACCACACCATGCATCTGCCAAAAGTAATAAACCCAGGCAGCCTCAGCGCCCTCTTGACTTCGTCAGCAACTAGCGCTGCTCATTTCTCCCTTTCCTTGCAAAGGAAAAGGAAAAAATGCCGGCCAAAGAATGCCAGGCAAATCAAACCATGGGAAAAATAACACCTTCCAACTCAGGGCAAAATTCTCATTTCCAGTCCCTGCTGCAGATGTCCCATCCGGTGTGCCTGGCGGCCGGCGCTGCTCTTGGAACAGGACGCAGAACACAGGTTAGAGAGATTTTGGCCAGAGACCATTTGTGAACATTCAATTCATAGCTGTGAAGCCTAAGAAATCTCACTATGATTCAATTTTATGCAATGATTAAAACAAATCCATATAGACAACACTTCCTCATACAGCTTTAAGATTTAATATACCTTCCAACATTTTATAAACTATTTTAATTACTCCCCACATCAGTCAGTATGTGCTAGGAGATCACTGGAGGACAAATAAAAAAGCTCACCTTCCTAATGTTAGCTTTTATCTTTCTAATTGACCAAGAATAGCAACTGAAAGCGGAGAAACAAAGCAAGCAGACAAACAAACCAACACTAATCACAAAACATTCTTCCTGAGATTCAGAAATTTGAATTAAAGACTTTTAACTTGAATTTAATCCCTGCTTTGCCACAAAGTCTCTGTATGTCATCCCCAGGCTCTCAAACTCCTTCTAGCTTCCAATATATCTTTGAGTAGCACCGATAATCTCTTCCACGTTTAATATTCTGGTTTTATTATTCCTGAGATGAGATTTCTTTTCTTTTTTTGGTACCAGGGGATCAAACTCACAACCTCGTGCCTGCCAGGTGGGTGCTTAGGCCATTGAGCTAAATCCCCGGCCCTATTTTTTGAGACAGGGTCTCACTATGCAGTTCAGGCTGGCCTTGAACTCACTTTGTAGCCCAGGCAGGTCTCAAACTCACAACAATCCTCCTGCCTCAGCCTCCCGAGTGCTGGGATTAAAGGCGTGCACCACCATGCCAGGCTCTTGAGATGAGATTTCTATCAAGCAAGAAGAAGCATATGACTAGCTTCAAAAATGGCCATCACGTGCCTGGTGGGCGGCACACGCTCAGCTCTCAGGAGATGATATTAATGAGGGAGACAAAGGGATCTGGGATCAAGTGTGCTCCTAATTAGAACACCACTTGGGTTTTCCCTAAATTCTTTATCTTTGTCTTTTATCTATTTACTTATTTATTTTATTAGTACATGTTTGCAGGACATACTGTTAGCATTCCTTGTGTGGAACTGCTGCATGTATATAACACGCCTTAGCTGCTTTGTTTTGTCCCCTTCTTCTCCTCTCCTTCCTTGCTCCCTCCATCCCTTGGACCCCTTCCCATCTGAGAAAGATCTATTTCCCTACTTCCTGTTACCGCCTATCTTTCACTTCATTCTTTCTTTATATTTTGGGTTTCTCATATAAGAAAAACCATGTGATGTTTAAACTTGTGTGTCTGATTTATTTTACTTAATATTATGGTCTCAAGATGTTAATGGTTTCTCATCACCAAACATCTTTAACTGCTACTTTTTCAATCCAGGATTTCTCCCAGGAAAGAGTACAATCAACAAAAAACTCCACTGCATCCCTGGAAACTGTCTGCAATCATCAAGAATTAGTGGAGAAGATAGCATTTTGGCACAAACTATTGGATTTGGTGGACACTAAAATAAAATACAAATGTAAGAGTAAAGGAAATTCTTAGTTTGTAAATGAATAAACTAATGTCTGATGTCCCTTGCAGAAAATATAACTGATGATTCAAAAATCACCAAAGGGAAGCCAGACAAGGTGGCTCATGTCTATAATTTCACCAACTTGGAAAGTTTGGGCAAGAGAATCACAAGTCTGAAGCTAGCCTGAGTAACTTAGCAAAATTCTGTCTCAAAATAAAAAGGGGCTGGCAGTGTAGCTCAGTAGTAGGTTGTTTGCTTTCAACCCAGAGTGCTCCCAGGAGCCAAGGAGGAATGAAGAAGAAGCAGAACTGGCAGGGCAATAGGTCAAGGTAGGCCTATTACAGTGTAAGGATCCCCAAAATGAAATTCTGAGAGCCACCGCTGGTGGCTTTGTTTTCAAATATGAGAGGGTTTTGAAGGTTGCTGGCTAAAATTAAGCTTCCCAACTATCCCTTCATTTCATTCCCTGACGACATCAGCACACAATATATTTACTTCTCTCCACCCTTCTATATCTGGCAAAATCAGGGGCAGTAAGGGGAAGAGGAGGAAGGGCTTCCAGGTGTCCTGCTCCAAGGGATTAGAAGAGCTCAGATTTCAGCTCACCACCATCCACCCATTTATTCATACTTCTCCCATCACTCACCCCACAGATGCAACTTGCCCTTTGGCTGCCTTCATGGGAGGTGTTTATAAATAAGAGCACCTGTCTATGAAAGCCAGACATTCATACAAGTGGCCAAGGAGACAATAGGTTACATTTGGGGAGTTTCTGTGCCTGAACTTTTACAACAGCTGTATCTGCACTACATAAGCTTTTGTGAAATTTTGTGTTGAAAGAGACAAACAGGTTCCTTGTCTTTGTGTTGGAAACACATCTGCAAACCTGTCACATTCTGCAGTAACTAAAGCAAAGGTAAACATTTAATAGTACTTGGAATTCTACCCCTTCTCCATTAAGGAAGGTTAAAACCTGTTGGTTAAATGAAAAGTTTGAAACTAGATTCTTCTCCAAACACAGAAGGAGATTATAATTTCAAGCATTTTCCTTATTGGATTTAATCATGAATATGAAGTATTGGTACCCAAGTGCCAGAGTAACAAACTAAAATAAAGACCACCCATCAACTTAATTCCAAAGGATTATTTCATGTAACTTAAGCTCCATTTATCTAAGAATGAGTGATGCTATTCACAACTGCCCACAACAAAAATCAAAAAGGCTTATGGCAATTTGACGTTTACATTTTTCACTGGTTTATTTTCAGATAGCTGGGGAAACAATTTTTAACTTGTGTTTGATAACATGGTTTCAAAAGCATCCTGCCTCACCTCAGGTAGCCAGGATCACCCCAAATACCACTTGCACTGAAGCATGAGCCAGAAAAACCATTATTCAGTAATAAAAATTTACTAAAATATAATGTGGACCCAAAGATATGCAAGATACTAATAATTTAGGGAAATGATTGACTTTCTCCTATACTTGTAATACTTACCACACCTTAATAGCATTCCTTTTATTTCCTTTCTAAGTATTTTCCTTCCATTCAGGTCCAAACACATAGATTGTCTCACAACAGCACCAACATTCCATCCTCCTTCCATGCCTTTTAGATCAAAATAAAAGTTTTAAAACAAAGAGTTTATCCCTTGCTGTTTCAAAAACTAGAGGGCAGCCCTCCTTCCTCCTAAAACAAGGAAGTGCAGCTATTTCAAAGATCTGTGATTAAAATAATTCCTGCAAAGGAGACATGATGCCAAAAGCAAAAACACATTCTTGGTGTACTGCTTGCCTGGAAAAATAAACTGCATTATGAAGGGGAATGTGGAGCAAGGTATTACAGAAACTCAGAGGCATAAGAAAGTTAAGCTCCTTGACCTGCGTCAAAATGTTGACAGTTTTAACTGCTCTGTTCCAAGAGGATTTTCTGGGACCTATCTGCAACATTGCTTAAAAGTTTTTCCACCTAGTGGAAATGGTAAATAAACTAGACCTCAGGTAAACTACCAGATTTGAGAGGTCCTGAGGGAAAAAACTGCTCCTCTATCAACAAGGCTTCCCCTGCAAAATCATATTGGGTTAGCCTGGGAAAGGATTCACATGAAGCACCACA
>RJWM01002208.1:0-134337 GCA_004363535.1 Dasyprocta punctata | reverse complement strand
TTGTTTATGTTTGAAAATCAAACAAGGTTTAGGTCACTTATGAGATCTAACTGGTTTTGTATGCTGAGGGACTCTTCAAGCCTGGTGTCCATTCTAACTAACTTTAATACTATCTGTATGCATACAAATGCATATGCAAGCACACTATACATATTCATGTGGTCATAAATGGGGCTTTTTGGAGGTGGCTGGGTCTAAAGTTTGTGATACTGGGATTGATTCATGGTTAATGCCAGGATTAAGGCTACCTCATCTTGGATATGAGTGCTATGAAGGGTCAGTAGGCTGGACAGGATATAAGGGACAGAAAGAGTCACTCCTGTTTGCTTGCTGCTTTACTTCACTACTTTGCTGCCTTCTGCTCTTCATGAACTGTTTCACCTCTGCAATGTCACCTTTCCTTGTAGCCAGCCAACTATGAATTTAAACCTGTACAAACTGTGAACCAAATGAACCTTTCCTCCTTTAACTTTGGGTGTTGGGTACTTTTTCTCAGCAATAAGAAAAGTAACTAAGACACATATGCATACACACACACACACATACATACATATACATACTTATACATATATACATATATACATATACACACAAATAATATAAATGCTATAACAACATGCCCCAAGAAGCATCTCTGCAGAGTTAGGATGGGGAGTTCCAGGTGACCACATAGCAGTGGCAGAGAAACACTCCAGCCTTGACTGGAGGCCAGAGGGAGGAAGTAGTGAAGACGGTGTGGCGGACAGCACCAGTCGGGGCAGAAAGGAGCCGAACCATTGCATCTTGCTGGGTCCCGGCCCTGACAAGAAGGAAAAGACCACAGTTACAGTTACAGACATCACGGTAAAACACACACAGGACATCCAGTGACAGGATGACACCTGCTAAGGTACACTAAGCCACACTCAGTGTGCCACTCACTAATACCTGAGAGGCAGCGTGAGGTGGAGGCTCCCCTCCCCTTATCCAGAAGGTCACTTAAACCTCTAAGGACACCATCTGGAGGACCAAGAAAACAAGGGGAAGGACTAAGACTAAGAGAGACTCTGAAGTCTATAGAAACTGTAAGTGACACATACGTGGACAAAGCCATGGTTCCCAGAGGCCCTCGGCTATGCCAAAGGTAGCTCAGAAGGAAGGATAGAGTAGTTATAGACAATGAAGTACTATATTTTCTCTGAAAAACTTGAACTGCGATATGGAGTGATTTATGATTTCACTACAGTGGTACTGAGAATGTGGTTTTTTTTTTTAGCTTAAGAGTACCTTAAATGAGGGAGGGATGGAAAGAGAGAGGTAGGGAAAGAAGAAGGGAAGGGAAGGGGAAGGGAGAGGAGTGGAGGGGAGGAGCGGAGGTAGGGGAGAGGAGAGGAGAGGAGAGGAGACTGGAAGAGGAAAGGAAGGATAAAAGAAGGAAGGAAGGAAGGAAGGAAGGAAGGAAGGAAGGAAAAAGGCAGGAAGGCAGGGTAGGGTGGAGCATGAGACAGGAAAGGAAGGAAGGGAAAGAGAGAGGATGGAGGAAGGGAAGGGAAGGAAAGGAAGGAGGGAGGAGAGCCGCGTGGAGGGAGGCTGTGCCAAAGCTAAGCGCAACTGAGCTTCAAGCCTCAGGAGTTGCTGGCAAACTTGATCTCCTGTGGTTATCCTACAGTGCTTCATTTGGAGGGACTCATGATACACTTCACCCTAATTTACCATGGCCTCAAGCAACAAGCCTCACAGCAGGTGTGAGCGAGAGGACTCAGAAGTGAAGACCATGCTTCCTTTCCTTCCTCGTCCTTGGGCACCATGGACTCTCCCAGCACCCAGGACCCAGGATACCCTGTGGGCTCCTTGGGACAAAAGGGAGTGGACCTTTGCCTTTATCAAAAGACTGGGAAGGAGTGACTCCTGGCCATTTCTGTGTATTTTCTGTATGCCACAGCCTTGTAAAGACACTGGACCTCACTACCTCTGCTCACCCATTCTCCTGGAACCAGGAGCAGAAAGCATCCCTGGCTCTGTCTCCCAGGGAATCGGTCCCTGTGTGCCTTCCACATGACAGGCATTTCAGTCTCTCATCATGTCGAGGGTCTTGGACTGGCACCTCAGCTCTTTAGCATGGTTCTGCCACCAGCCAGGTCGTCACAGTCTTCACCTGGTATTGCAGCATTGGGAAAGAGAGAACACCTCCAGCGTCTTCATAAGACTCCCACAGAGCTGCTGCTGATAATGAAGAGGAAGCAGCCTGGGATGCCTCCCCAGAGGAAGCTGTCACCCTTTTAACCTGCCTTTCAGGGTCTGCCAGAGGGGCAGGATGCTTCTGCTTGAGCTAACTTGATAATCACAGGGTGGCGTGGTGGGGAGAACACTTGGAGACCCTGCTCATCCACATCCGTCTCAAGCATGGAGGAGGCGGGGTGCCAGCGTCTTCTCGACACAAGAGCCAGCTCAGTCTATAACAAATAAGTGCTCTTGGGCTCAGACCACAGGTTCCCAGTTCTCCTAGAGAATAGCAGACAAGCCCAGACCGCAGTTTGGGGCCTAAAAAGCATCAAAAGTCTAAGACCTTCCTGATCTCCTAGGATATTCTCTCTTCAATAATGATCCTTCTTTTAGAGTATAAGCAAATGTCTTCTACCTCAGTTTAAAAGCTGTGTGTTCAGCTGTGTATCTCAGAACAAGGTGCCTTTCAGCATCTGCAGTGGCTGAAGCCGGGGTAAGTCACCAGGATGCCTTCAATGTGCACGATTGCCATGTTATATCATAAAAAGACTTTAATGGAAGATTTTTGGGCTCCATAAAAAAGAAGTTGAAAGTTGTGTATGCATTAAAAACAGGCAAAGATACCATTGGATAAGGAATGAGGAAAACCTTTCACGTGTCATCTATCTCATGAAAATAGCCAGAAGAGTTGTATTCTGCCAGATTGTACCATGCTGCCTAAACGCCTGAACAGAAATACATCCACTCCAGGCAGTAGAAAAGTCCCTGAGCTAGATGTCAAGGGATAATCCCCTGGATTCTTCACCTTATTTGACTGAAACATTTAATATTTCTGGTACAAATTTTGAAATCTTTAATATGTAAAATGGGAAGAAAACTCTGGTCCTGGCATTCTCTCTTCTGATGGCCACTTTTCCTGTGGGATATGCTAAGGATGTATATCCTCAACTACCGCACTTAAGTACTATACTATACGTTTTTGCTCTCCAAAAAATTAAAACCTCTGATGAAATTGACCTTAAAAAAACTAGCTTCTGTTCTGTACAGGTGACTACTAAGGGAACAAAATGAAAGCCTGCAGGTTGGAAGAATATATCTGCAAAATACATGTCTGACAAACAACTGGTATTTAGAATATATAAAGAATTAAAAACTCAAAAGTAAAAAATTAAACAGCTCGATTAAAAAGTGGGCAGTAGGCAGACAAGAATCTCACTAAAGAGGATACACAGAAGGCAAATAGGCATATGAAAATACGTTTGGCATTATTAGCGGTTAGGGAAATGCAACCTGAAACCACAAGGCAGTATCACCACCTTCATATCAGAATGCAGTGAAGAATGCTGTCAACTCCAAGTGCAAGGTTGGATGGAGAGAAACGTTACTGAGAATGTAAATGGTGTAACTAACTCTGGAAAAACTTGTCAATTTCTTATAGAAGTAAACATGCAATTATCACATGATCCAGTGTTTAAATTCTTGGACATTTATCCAACAGAAAGGAGAACATAGGTTTATATACTTGTATATGAATGTTCACAGCAACTTTACTTGTAAAAATCCAAAATTTGAAAAAAAAAAAAGGTAAATATATTTCAATGGGAATGGCTAAGTAGTGGCACATCTGTATCATAACATACTGCTCAGCAATATAAAGGACATACTACTGATATAAAACAACATAGGTGAATCTCAAGGACTTGGTGATAAATAAAAAAGACAATTCCAAAAGGTCGCCTCCTGTATTAGCTTCATATTACTGAACTATCTGAGGTAATTAACTTGTAAAGAGAAAATGTTCAGCTAGCTCACAGTTTCGAGGTTCAAATTCAAGACTATGAAGCCCATTGATTTGGTCTCTGTGAAGGTAGCAAATACTCGTAATGGAAGTACATGTCAGAGTGAGTGATCCCACCACAAAGCAGGAAGCAGAGAGAGAGAAAAGAAGAGAACAGGATTCTACAATCCCCTTTGAGGGCATGACCCCAAGACCTAAGGATCTCCACCGGGCCCTACTTCTTAAAGTTCCAGAGTACCTCCAAGGACCTCCACCTTGAGGACCAAGATTTTGCATATGGACCTTTGAAGGACACGCATCCAAAATATAAATAGTACTCTTTATTTAATGTCTTTATGGAGTAGAGAAGAAATTAATGGTTGCCACCGGTTCAGGACTGAGGTGAGTTTGGATATAAAAGGGTAATATGAGAGAACCTTCTGATGATGAAAAAGTTCTTTATCTTCACAGTGCTGATGGATATGCAAACCTAAACCTGATGAAAATGCATAGAACCAAACACACAGACTGAGTGCAAGATGAAGGGTGGTGAAATCTGATTAATGTGGAATGGTTGACATTAATGGTTGTAGCAATGTCAGTTTTTTGCTTGTGACAATAATTAGCAAGATGCTATCATTTGAGGAAACTGATTGAAGGTAAATAGTATTATACTGCTATAGAGTATAACAAAAGGCACACATTTCCTAAAAGAAAAATGACTATATGTTTAACTGAATAATAATGATAAAAAGGCTGCATGGGGGAAATGCCCAGTGTATAAAAACAAAGAGGAAACATCCTGAAAAAACTTTTGCAGATGATTAACTTTCCCAATATATGAAGAAAAATAAAAGATACAAATAGTTTGTTCATAGCAAAAGATAAAAAGGCACAAGTATTTTAGATTAAGATATGAATACCAATTATAATAATATAAATGAAAATTAAAACCACATTGCTATAGTTTTTATTTTCCTTCTTTTTGTTTGGTTGTTTTTTGCAGTGCTGGGGTTCAAACCCAGGGCCTGATGCATGCTAAGCAAGCACTCCACCACTGAGCTATATCCCTAAGATCATGACTTTTTTCTAAGTATTCATACTGCCAATGATCAAAAGTTTGAGACCTAACACTACAGAATGTATAGATAAAGCCAGTTTGGTAAGTTGCTGAATGAAATCTAAGTAGTAGAGAGAATAATTAGCAATCTCTCAAAATTACAAGCGTGCAATTTCTATAGATTCAGCAATTGCACTTTGGAGAATTTATTTTACATATAAAGTTGTCCTTGTGCAAAGGGATATACAGAAAAGACTGCTTACAGCAGCACTCGCTTGAACAGCAAGATAATACAACTTCACTCAAATCTGTTGGGGAGCAAAAACACAGTGGTACATCCAAGCAGTGGAATACTATTAAGTCATAAAATGTACAAAGAAGCACTTTAGGGACTGATACAAATAACTAGGAAGTAAGAAAAGCAAATTAGGGCAGTGTATATAATAAGCTACCACTTATACTACAATGGAACCATGTTTATCTTTGTGTTTGCTTCCAGATGCTGAAAGTACTACCACAAGAATGTAGGAAGCGTGAACATCAGTATGCCTTTGGAAGGAGAACTTTTTTTGCAGAGGGACAAAGGTGGAGAGGGGATTAGTTTTTCTATGTGTATCATATACTGACTTTTGGATGTTAACCCAGGTACATGAATTATACATTCAGAAATAAGTGGCTGAGTTGGGGATATGGCTCAGCAGTATTGGTCTTGCCTAGCATGTGTGAGGCTTTGAATTTGGTTCCCAGGTAAATAAATAAGTACTTCAATATTTTTTGACTGATAGACACCAAAAAATCCCTTCCTAAATATGAATGTTCACCTTTCCAAGGCCCCTTGCTTTTCACAACCCCTGCAGCTACACTGCCTTCACAGGAATGAGAAACAGCTGAGCCTTTGTGCGTGGCAGGCTGCAGGGATGACCGGCGACGGTAGCCTTAGTGAGAGCTGCATGGGAATGAGGGGCGAGTTCCTTTCACCTGAAGTGATGCAATTAGGTGCCCGGTGTCTTGCAAGACACCTTCTCAGTAGGCCTTCCACCAAAACTGTATTGCCAAAAACAACAAGAAAAACCTTTGTCTTATTTTTTTCATGCTGCAATTACTCCTATATGATCCAATTTCACTAAGTACGCTCAGGAGACACTGTTTGTTAATTTCTTCTTCAACAATGGAGTATACAAAGAATTGGAGCATCTCCAATAGGAATGTTTTCAGACTTCCAGGGCTGCTTTGGTCACCCTGCAACTCCTCTGTAACTGGATCAGAAGTTGTTGCAAGTCCAGAGAAAAATCTGTATCCAGCATCTGAGACTTGACCAGATACTATCATTACTGAGAAGAGCGTGTTGGCTACTTTTCTCTCATTGCTGGGACAGAATACCTGACACTCACAGTTAAGGAAGGAAAGGTTTATTTAGCTCACAGTTTGTGGAGGTTTTAGTCCATAATCAGCTGACTCCAAGGCAGGGTGGCATGGCACAGGGGCTACACTTCAAGATGGCAAAAGGCAGTAAAAGCAACAAGAGAATAAAAGGGAGGAGCAAGCCCCTTTTCTTCCTTTATTGTAAGCAGGCTTCCCCTCTCCCCACTCCAGAGTAGCACTCACACCATCTCTGTGCCTTCTTCTAACATATGATGAGGATGCTTACGAAGTGAGGACCCCAGGTCCTGCTAAATCACTTAAACTTCTAAACTTCTCAAGTTGACACAATGTATCAACTGTTACAAAGAGCAAGGGCACTTCCAAACCAATAGCTTACCTTTGCATAATCTGCACATTCTTTTCTTTGATATCTTCCTTCTGTACAGGACTCTGAAGTTACTTGGCTAGAGGCAACTCCTCTCTGGATTGAATTCTGTTATATTCTCTGCTCTTATCTATAAACGCAGTGTACCCACTCCCAATGATAGTAAAGTTAGCTGGGTAGAAAGTTTTTTGTATCCCCTTCATACGTGTAAACCTGTGAGTCCATCTTTCTATACTGTTTTATTCTTTGAGATGTTATACAGTTGCTGTGTCAGAAACAATAAGCTGCAACATTCACAGATGTATTCATAGATGATAGAATAAAATCTGGCCCCAAAGGTCCATGGAAAGTTATGTGTGCATGAGCAATAGGATTGGATACACAAATCATGCTAGACTTTCAGCCCATTCGTCTAATATATTTGAAAATGACTCAATTTATTACAAACTAAGATTTAGGAAGCTCAGCTTTCAGGTTGACAAATTTGCATTTGTCTGCACATATTTTACTATTTTGCATAATAAATTCCTCCCTATAGTACACAAGCATTTCTATCTACAACAAAACTAGTCTGTCTCTCATTCCCTTCCTGTTAGCATCATGTAAATGGCATTGATTCAGGAGATGCATATTCTTTTCCAAATATCTCCTGGAACATGACTGAAATTTTCATTCCAGTCATTATCAACTTCTTTTACCTTGCTTCCAAAATTCTCATTCATAAAAGAAAATTAGAAAAGGAAAAGTTGAGTTACAGGAAAGAAATGCGGTGCTTATGAAATGGATATTCCCCATTCTGATTAACAAGCTATATCACCTAGTTTTACAAAACAGAGAAAAAAATAATTAAAATGGGACTTAATATTGGAGAAAATACTGACTCATTTGCCTAAAAAATCCACAGGTAGTCTTGGTTTTAGATTTTTTTTTGAACCATACTGTACAGTTCAATAATGTCACTAAATGCAGTTTTCTTCTCCAAGTTTGCCTGTTTCTTTTATTCAAAAATGGCTTTTGGAAATTTCAAGAACTAAACAGTGCCAGCAAGAAAGAGAGGCCAGCCATATTTTCCTGAGCAAAAATCCCAATCAAACTGGATTGGCTAAGCTCATATACCCAACACTGAATCAGTCACTGGCCAGGAAAACAGATACACATATTGGTTTTGTCTATACCACTAGAACTGGGGTGGAATTAGCTTTCCTAGAACAATTTGTCTTTCCAACAAGATTTGGCACTGTTACGAAGAGAAAAATATCTGGGGGATATGGGTAGAAGGTGGACAAGGGAGCTAGCAAAATGTTTCCTACAGTGAGGAAGGTGAATCTGAGCTGGAAAGAAATTTGGATCATGTAAGATTTTTCAAGCTACATTTTTTAAAAAAATATCCTATATTGCAGCTTTATTTCTTTCACTAGCATGCAGCAACTCAGATCAGCCCACAAAGTACTGACAGGCACCCCCTTGAATGAACAGATATGATTGATTGGCAATTAGCCTCTCAATTATATGTACTCACGCTGATTTTTTTTAAAACCAGGGACTTTGAAAGAGTTTATTCTTTGAAGGCAGGCACACCCAACCATTTGTGAAGTGTAGCTTATTTTGTATGTTCCAAAGCTTGAGGTCACAGAGGTGGGGGTGGAAATGTGTAGCAATTAGAGCCTCGAGTGGAGGAAGAAAGAGGTGCACTGTTTACAACCCTTCTTTCTTGTAAAACTGAGCAAGACAAGGAGCATTTCTTGGAAAGTTAAGTAGTGCAAGGCCTGCCTAAGAAAGCCTGTGGTGGTGAGCGGGTAAAAACAAAAGGGCTGGATTTCCACTAGGTAAGTACTTGAGATTTTTCTGAGCATGAAGAACCCTCTTCAGCGATATAAACATGACCTAGTGAGGTATTTACATTGTTGCTCAAATGGAAAATCTTACCTTGGAAATAGCAAAAACAAGACATGGAACTTGTCAGAAATGACTGAATCTTCCTGCCAGAGTGGAGCTTGGATGGCTTTACAATCGCGGCCTAAGCAGCAGACAAAGCTAATGGATCAATGCTCACTTTTCTGATAATCCTGGAAATGACCTCACGATCTCTCTTTTTTTCTGTTTTGATTAGTATGCTTTCCCTCCCCCTTTTGAGACAGGGTCTCATGATCGTTCAGACTGGCCTTGAATTCACTGTGTAGTTCAGAAAGGCCTGGAACTCACAGGGATCCTCCTGCCTCAGGCGTCCGAGTGCTGGGATTACAGGCACGTCCCACTAGTACGTGTTTTCTTTTCTAAAGTTAATTGTATTGGTACATCTTAGATACACATGACGATAACATTCGTCAGAGGGAACTTTAACCACACGTGATATATCTTGTGTCTTTTTTCACATTCCCTTCCCCTCCCTTCAACCCCCTTTCCCCTCCTTGTTTACAAAAGCTTTGTTTCAAGTTTTTCCATCTATTTTCTTTTTCCTTCCTTCCTTTACCCTTCACCCTTCCTTGTTTCCCCTTCTCATTTGGACATTTTCTTCCTATAGCAAAATATTTATTATACATTTTGGTCCTTATTTACCCTTTCAGTTTCTCACAACACAAAAACAATGTAATATTTAAAGGTGTGTGTCAAATTTATTTCACTTAAGAGTGTGGCCTCAAGGTACATGCATTTACTAGGCATGTCTCCAGATTATCTTTCTTTGTGGAAGAGTAATACTCCATTGCATAAAAAAACTGCACTCTCTTTATCCATATGTCAGTTGATGAACATTTGGGCCGTTTCCAAATTTAGCTATTATAAACTGTACCACTATAAACATGGGTGTGCATGTATCACTTGGAATGATGCTTTTATTTCTTTCGGGAAGATACTAAGATGAAAAATAGCCTGATCAAATGGAACCTCGAGTTTTAGTTCTTTGAGGACTCTCCACACTGATTTCCACAGTGGTTACACCAAAATGACTGTTACCAAGAAATCAACCAGTATTAGTACATGTTTGTAACCCATGTTTACATTCCTTGTGGAGAAATGGTATACTTACATAATACATTTTAATTCTTTTTTTTCTCTTTTCTCTTTTCTCTTTTCTCTTTTCCCTTCTCTCCTTCCTCCTCCACCCATCCCTTGATCCCTTTCTTTTTTCTGTACATGTTTGCAGTGTACAATGTTTAAACTCCTGTATAGAGTTGGTACATGTACATAAAACATCTAAATGCCCTTTCTTCAAACACTTTCCCTTCCCTCCCTCCACCTCTTGATCTCCTTTCCCTTTGAGAAAGAGCTCACTTCCTACCATCTATCTTTCATTTTGCACCTTGTTTGTATTTTAGGGTTCCTGTACAGGAGAAATCATATGATATTTAAGCTTGTGTGTCTGATTTATTTCATTTAAAATTATGATCTCAAAATGCACCCATTTTCCTACAAACAACTCAAGTTATCATTCTTCATGACAGAGTAAAGATTCATGTGTATGTATACTACATTTTCCTTATCCATTCATCTGTTGATGGACATACAGGCCACTTCCAAGATTATAAATTGTGCCACTATAAATATGGATTTGCATGTATTGCTGTACTATGTCTCAAAATGTTTCAGGAAGAATTAAAGGCAGAATAACTGGATTGCAAACCACTCTATTTTCAGTTTTTTTGAGGAATCTCTCTACCGACTTCCACAGTGGCTGTACCAGTTTACATTTCCATCAACGTTGTACAAGGGTTCCTTTCTCCCACAGCCACCCCAGCATTTGTTATTATTTGGCTTCTTGACGATAGCCATTCCTTCTGGGGTAAGATGGAAACCCAGTGTTGTTTTAATTTGCATTTCTGTGGTGACCAGTGATGTTGAGCATTTCTTCACATTTTTATTGGCCATTTGTTCTTCTTCTGTCTAGTGTCTGTTGATTTCACTTGCTGATTTTTGACTGAATCCTTTACTTCACAGTGGGTCTAATTTTTGTGAGTTCTTTATATATTCTAGACAATCTCTTTTGACAGTGTTCCAAGTGATCAGACTTGGAAACAGATAAAACCATCTTAACGTAACACGTTTTAGCTGCTCTTTCACCATTTTCTTTCTCTGGGATGTTTCTCCCAAGGACCCAATACATAGGGAGTTCATTCATTTTCTAGACTGAACTAAGACTCCTTATGAATCTTCTTCTTTGGGTAATTCTCTCTCTGCTTATGGGTCTCAGGTGCTTTTCCAAGGATCATTTTTAAGCACACTTACCCATCCACAAATCGCTCATTATTTTGTTATCTGGGACTGCCAGAGATGTGTTACTTTGCCCTCCTTTTTGCTATCAGTTATTTATTCCTGTCTTGGAAAGCTTCATCATAATGAAATAGGATGCAGATGCACAATCTCTCAGGTTTCTTTTTTTAATTCTTCATCTTAACTAAATATACCCAGTTTTCCTAATCATCTTAATATGTACCTCTTATTTCTCAGAGCACAGTTAGTGCTCTGTCTGAGTAAACATTCACTAGGGTGGGATCCTTATTAAAAATGCTGTCTCTACCCCCCACTTACTCTGAAACCACTGAATCAGAATTCCTGATCTGATTTTTAATTGATTTTTCAAGGTGATTCATAAGCCCTGAAAAGTTTGGAAATAACTGCTACAGGAAACAGATAGAGAGTTGGAAGAAAGTCATGGTGAGCCTACCCAGACAGAAGGAATCTTAAAAGTTTTTAACAATGCTATCTCCTGAGCTCTATTGATTTTTTAGTGGGGCTACGTCTGATCCCTCTTAAGCCATCACTGACTCATATCTTGTGATTTTTCCCTTCAAAAGTCAGACAAGAACATGGCCAGATTAAGAACTAGCCTGATGGAATGTTTGTGTGGAACACCAGCCAAAAAGGGCCACTCAGACATCACCAAAAATAAAACAAGGAGGGGAATATTGTACTTATCAGAGTCCTTTTAGCAAGAGACATGGTGTCATTTGAAAGGAATAGTAATAATCCATGGTCTTCCAAGAAGACCAGATGTCCTAAACTGTAAGTCTTCAGTTTTTCTGCATGTAATGTTTTAGGCTCAGGTGAGAGCTGGATACTCTAAGCAACAGACAATAGGACTAATACGCCTGTGGCTTTTCCTGAGTGTTTAATCACCTATATGTTCAATTGCTCTTACATGTAAATGGATTATACTCAAATTACATCAGTTTTCAGAAGCAGTAAAATCATTTTTCTTTTAGCATTGTGAATGAAATCCAGGGACTTCACACTAAGCTATATGCCCAGACTTTCATATTTTTATTTCGAAATGGGATTTTACTGAGTTGCCCCGGCAAGTCTTAAACTTGTGGTCCTCCTGCCTCAGATTCTCAAGCCCTGAAATTATAGGAGTATGTCACCACACCTGGTTAGGGCACCAAACTTTTAGCCTTCCCAGGAATTCTGAATATTCCCATCTAGGCTGTTGGAATTGTTCAGTTTCATGATTTTGTATTTTCTGTTGAACATTTTTCTATTAGGTCTCCATTCCCCTCCCTCAAAAGTTAGCTCCATAGACTTTAGAGACCACAGGATTCATGTATTAAAAATAGAAAGAGAACCCAATTAAGCCCCTAAATTCTCAAATAAGAGCTATTTGCATCTCTGAAGAAACTTCTGACAAGCATGACAAGCAGCCAGAGCTAATAAAAGTCTTCTTGTTTCACACAGGAAAGTCATCCCAGGCCATTCACTGGTATTTCTTTCCTCTCCAGTACTTTGAACCATAGCATACAATCTGGAGTGGACACTTGTCTAATTTCTTTCACCTCTGAAAATTTATCTCATCTTCTCAACCTATTCATACAGAAAGACAGCTAGTAATTGGCACCTTCTTCCTTCCACTCGATAGACTGCAGTGTAAAATATAAGCTCTTCAAATTCATACGAAGTTTGAGAATTTCCTCTACAGTTTTCATGCTGGGTATAAAATCCTGTGTCATTATTTTTTCCATTCTCTGATGTTGACCCTTACGACACTCAAGCCAAAGTATGAGATATGAGACCAAATTTTGACAACACCAGAGAGTTTACCACTCTTCCTTTGAAAAATTCATTTTAGTGTGTGTTTGTATGAATTTTCTCCAGATAATTATTTAGTAGAATATTAGTAGGTGACACATTGTTTTCTAGAAAGTACCCCTAAAACTGTCTAAAATACAGTATGAGTCTTATTATCAATCTGTTTTATTTAGGAACTTAGTAGATTTCTGGCTTGAGATGGAAATCTAAATTTTTACTGCTATTTCTATTTCCTTCCACATTTACTCTGAAATCACACGCACACACATACACACCGCCACCACCACCAGCAGCATCAAATAATAGAACAGAGAAAAGAATTAGACACCATTAGTAATTTTCAAGTTTTGAAGATTATATGCAGAATATGAGATTCTGCCTAATTATAAGAGAAAATGTAGCAGAAATCACAGTTCAACACACATATGCATCCTTATAAGACAAATGAGAGAAGGTTCAAGTTGGTATTCTCAAATGCAAAAACAAGCTTAAAAGTCATCATCAAGGTTTTTACTGAAGAACCCTATTAGTAGTTTCTTTTTTCCTTAACCAGAGTTGCTGAGAGCTACAGATTTTTACTTAGGAAAGTAGCTTGAGAACCACTATATAAACTAGTTCACCTGTTGGTACACAAAAAGATGGGGAACCAAATTGTGCTTTGTAACAAAATCCTCTAAACCGTAACTGGCTCGAGATAATTGTTTAGACATTTTCATGGGTCTGCTGGGGTTAGCCTGATGGTTTTCTTATTCATCTGTGTGCAGGCAGATGGGATTGGGTCTGTGGAATCATCTGAAGTGTTTTCTCACTCACAATGCCTGGTGCCTGGGTGCATGCTATGAGTGGCTAGGACATCTGAGATCCGGCCAGGCGTCTGTCTCTCCACACACACTCTCCCAGTGGTTGTCTAGTGTCCCTCATGCTAAGGTGGTCTCAAGATATCTGGACTTTTACGTGCCATCTGACTTCCCTCAGATAAAATGCTGTCAAGGCAAGGAGTGAAAGTTTATCAAAGCCCTGAACCAAGAGCATCACTATAAATAGTCTGGGGATCAAAGCAGTTATGGAACCCCAAATGATCCAAAGGGATCAAATGCCACATTTTAATAGGATAAATAAACAGTGTGCATGGTTTTTCATCTACTCTAAAGGAGCTCCTGGTGAGGGAATTGGGAAGCTGCAAGAGAAACAGCAACACCCCCTCCTTAAGTGCTGTGCACTGACGAGTACGAGAAAGCCCAGTCCGCTTCCCTGTTCCTAGTCCCAAACATCACAGTGGGACCTGTGTCATTACATTGACTGACAGAGGTCAGTTCGGTCCTTCTAGTTAAAGACCGAGTTGCAAAAGAGCTACTGTAGCAGACACAAGGGCTAGGGAAATGTACATCGGTTACTTGCACATATCAAAGTACATCCTTTCTAAAAAATGTACTTATAAAGAAAAATGCAAACCATTTAAGAAAGCAACATGGAATAGAAACAGAAAGATCTAAGTAAAAGCAATACATGATCCTAGAAGGGACGAAAAAATGTTCTTCAGGAAGATGAGAACTGCTTAACATACTCGTACCTCTACCTATAGGTTTGAGAAGATAATGTAACCACAAATTAAAGGAAATGTCTTTTGAAAAGATATCAAGCAGGAAATAAGAAAGAGTTTTTAAAAATTAAGCTAATGCAAGATAAAAGATTTCACTGAATAGATTGAATAATAAATTGGAAAAAGAAGATGATCAAGTTATTGATCTGGAAAATAAGGTCAAAGAAATCTCTCAGAATTTAGGGCAAAAAGATACACGGAACATGCGAGTGAGAAGTGGAATGGCATGAAGACAAAACCGGGAGGCCTAAGAGCAATCCCATAGACTTTCTCGGTAAGAATGGAGAACAAAATTTTACAATAATAAATTTAAAATAATGAAAAAGTAAATCTTAAAGATAAAAATAATTTAAAGACAAAACTTTTGAGTATAAAATGCCAATAATACATTTAAATGAGTGAAATAATACATTTTAAAGATAAAAAAGCAAAATTACCTGAGCTGATGGTAGAAATGACTCTTGAGTATCTGGTGATTATGGAGAAGAATTAATGAGAAAATGGCCCACCTAGATGTATCCTGCTGACATTTCCTGACTTACAGGATGAACACAATATCCTTAAGTTCTGGAGATAAAAAGCAGAAATAACTCACAGAGAAAGATAAGCAGACTGGCATCCACTTCCTGTCAGCAACACTGTGCTGTAGTTGGAGAAACAATATATTCCAACTTGCAAATTGGAACTATTTTGAATTTAAAATTCTGTTCCCAACCAAGCTACCAACAGAATGTAGGGAGGAAGGATGGAAGTAAAGAAAAGGGGGAGAGGGAGGAAGAGAGAGGGGGAGGAGGATGAAAAGAAGAAAGGAGGGAAAGAAAAAAGAAAGAGAGAGGAAACAGTGGGGTAGAAGAAAAGAAAAGTAGGTAAAAATTCTTTATGGACAAATAAGGACCCAACGAGTACGTCACCTGTATTTCCACATATGAAGGGCCAGCTTATCGAGTTCGTCATAAAATTCAGAACAAAAGCAGCTGTTAGGCTGGCATAAGTACACAGAGTGGAATCAGTTGTATATCAATCAGAAGCAGAGAACACAAGCAAGACATTAAAAAAGAATACCCTCAGACTTTAGTGCTTGGAAACGATAAAGAAAAGATTTATTTCTGTGATTACTCAGACTTTCAAAAGTTTACAATAACAAAAATAGGTAAGTAGAATTAAAATAAGTAGAAAACCAGAAAAATGCATTTATATCATTTATAACAAAGAATTAATGAATCAGTGTATAAAGTGTTTTTGTAAAATAATTTAAAAGCTAGAAATAGAATAAATGAGTGCATCAGGAAAGGCAAGCTGTAAAGGAAAGAAAGACACGTAACCAGATTAAAAAGGACATTCTTAGGGGTCCCCATAAGGCTGCTCCCCCTAGAAACTCAGCCTGGGCAGATGGATTCCACTCTTTTGGGCCCTCGGAGGTGTGTGGACCAGGAATGTGGGGAAATCCTGCACATTCCCGTGAAGCCATGTGGCAGTGAAAGGATTATGTAGTTGGCAGGGACGTTTTTCAACAGCTGCCACATATGTCAGACATTGGGGAAAGGAAAGTTTGATGATGGAGAATTTGTAGGACATCTGATTGTGCTCAGCGTGTGTGTGTGTTTACTAGTGGTCCCATTTGCTCCTCGCATTCCAGTGACATAATTATCATGACCTCTGGACACACAATTTGCTAAGCAGTTGGAACTCTGTCTTCTTGAATTGTTCATCAGGGCCTTCAGCCATGCTCTGCTGAATCTTCTTCTAATCTTCTTAGTCCTGACTTAAGAAAACAGTATACTTTCTCTCACTTTTAGTTATTAGAAATCTAACCAAGATTCAAGGTTTTAACCAAACATTATATTTTGAATCCTCAATATTCTATATCATCAGTGTTGAACACTGTTTTAGTCAGCTTTCTGTTGCTGTGACAAAGCAATGGAGAAAATAAACTTATAAAGAAGAAAGGTTCATTGCATTTTCAGAGGTTTCAGTGCATGATCACTTGACCTTGTTACTTTGAACTTGTAGTGAGACAGAGCATCATGGTGGGGAGTGTGTCGTGGAGCAAGGATGCTCACCTCATGGTGATCAGGAAACTGGGGGAGCTCCTAATATCTTCTTCAGGTGGATGCTCCCAGTGATCTCATGTTCTTCTACTAGGCTTTACTTCCTAAAGTTCCACCATCTCCAAATGGTGCCACCAGTTGGGCAAAAATTTAGCATATGGTTTTGGGGGGACATTTCAAAGCCGAACAATAATGGTTCTCCTAGCTACTCTTTAACCTCTTACTTGGAGGATGGTATGGGGCTATGGTCTCATTCTGGCTTTCTACTCACTACATCTCCAGGTTTACCTTCTTCTATCTGGATAGGGAGGAAAAAGAGGGACACTGGAGATGATGTCATCCGTCTGCCAGCTTTCTGAAAGATCCTAGTCTCTTTGGGCACTTTTAATTCCTTCCATTTCTGTCAGTTTCTGAAATGTGGTAGCTCCCATGGGAATAAGCTAATGGTCCTCCTCAGACAACATGAAACTTCACCGTAGTCTTCTCATCTCCCCCTGGAGTTTCCTATCACACATGTTCTGCCCTGCTCCTTAGGGGTACTGACCTGCATGTCTGGCTAACCTGTGGGCACATCCCCGGCTCCTGGCCACTCTTCTTACTTCAGTGATTCTCCATATGAGACCCTGGGGATGCCCAAGTTGCTCTTTCCACTCTTGGCCAGCCCTCTGCACCTGGGATACTGCTCTTTTCATCCACTATCTGGCATGTTCTTTTCACCTCCTGAAGACTTCTCCTACAAATTCTTTACCTTCAGAAATCTCCAGAGAAGGGGTATCATTAACTGTGCTCAAGGATGTTGTCGGGTGTGCCTAAGAATTGTCATTGAGGGCAGTTCTAGGGCGGCCTGCAGATTCTTAAGCATCTAGCTCCAGAGAGGCACGCCCATTTATCCTACTAGAAGTTCTATGCTCTTAGAACTCTCCCCTGCCTCTCACTTGGGATTTTCTGGTTTTCTAAGGGTGGAAGAATCAGCTTCAATGCACCCGTGTCGAAGAGTGACTGTGCTCCTCAAACCCTGTGCAGACCTTGACGTACTGTGTTTCAACTTAGGACGTTTTGACTTTGTGAGAGTGGGAAAGCAATATGCTTTTAGTAGAAACTGTACTTCAAAATTTGAATTAGACTTTTTTCCAGGCTAGTAATATGTGCTGCTCAGTCACGGTGCTGGGCAGCAGTAAGCTACAGCTCCTTGTCTTGCACAGAATCGTGAGGGAAGCAACAGTCCCTCTACAATGTGTTGCATGGTCAACCTGTAGGGTTTGATAGGCTAGGTGTATTCGATGCATTTATATTTACCAACATTTTCACTTTAAACTAGGTCTGTCTGGACATAACTCCACTGCACACCAAGGAGCATCTGTGCCTGCAACCTTCCTACCCATCCCCCCTGGCTCCGTGCACACCCTTGCACGTCAGCAGAACAGAGAGCACCCAGTTTCTGCCTTTACCTGAAAATTTCCGAACAGAAAGACCTCAGGCTGTGCCCTAGCTGGAGTCCCACTTCACAGCCATCTCCTGGCTTGTGGGGAATTTCTAAGACAGGCTGCGGTGCTGAGAAAAAGAAAAGCCACACCCGCATCCTGAAATGTCAGAATATTTTCTTGACTACAGCCATTCATATATCAAAAAGCAGTTCCAATGATATATATTATTTTTTGCCTCTCTTCACATTTGCAAAAACAAGAGCATTAATTAACATATGACTTGATGCAAAAACATAAATAGAATTCATAACAAAAATTTAACCTTTAAAGGGTTTGCATTTAAAAGCTCTGAGAAAGCAAGTCATTATTTTATTGATGCACTTTCTCTACTGACTCTCAAAACCTGCAGGTGTTAAATTAGCTGCACAAGAATTTCTCTGAGCTTTGAAATCTGCAGTAGAAACATGCTAATGAGACTTAAAGGAAATTAATGTGAGAGGGTCCAGGAGGCCAGGAAAGAAGTTCAGCACAGCTTCCTGTGTGGGAAATGCTCAGAAAAGATGCTTTAATTTGCCACAACCCAGGAGCTTATAAGTAAAGCAAAAACAAACAAACAAACAAACAACCCACACAGACCGATAGCTTGAAACACTTCCTCCTTCTGACAGAGGTGAAGGACATGCGGAAGGCAACACTGTGCCCCAGAAGTCACTGCCGAAATAATAAGAGCAGGCTCCCCGAAGTAAGGCCGACAGTGAAATCTGCCGTCACTCCTGTGTGCTCAAGACTGAGCAGCAAGAGGACCCATGGTGATACTAACGCTGATTGGGACACTATTATTATATAAACTGATTTCAGCAGGAAAGATGGGTACAATGTGATGTCTTTAACAGGAAGAAGGATCACAGTTTATCTGGTTCAAATTTCTCCTTTCACACGTAAGGCAAGTGAGGCACAGAGAATAAAATGTGTAAAAACAATCCCTCAGGTCAGTGTTGGGACTTGAATTTATCCCTAGACACCAATTTGCTAAGCCATGTTGATTGGTGACACACATTGTCAGAATTATTAATATTAATACTGATCCTGAGCCCAGGAAGTTTATGACTGTACTAAGGCTGACCAGAAGCTCACAACTTATGCCTTTAATTGTATTTCCCTCGATTAGATATGACATATATTTATTGAACACCTATTATGCTAGGCATAGTAGGCACAGTCACTAACATCACAGAATTCAGTTTAGCAAGAGAGACAAATACCCAGCATGGAAATAAATAAGCATAAGCCAAGATAAGGAAAGCAGATCAAAGCGATGGGAATGAGGACAGATGAACAATTAATCCTGCCTCAGGCACAGAAGAGCGGAGAGGCATTCAGAAACCAATGGAGAAGAAAGGCTAGGTGTTCATCGAGAAAAAAAAACAATTGAACAGTGGGAAATCCTAAACAAGAATAGTGCCCTGAAGGTGCGCAGTGAATCTGCGGACTAGGGACTGTCGGGGAGCCTGACTGACAAAAGGGCTGAAACCTTGCTGGAGCTGAGCTGGGTTCGTAAACCTCATGCACCTCGCGGAGGGTTTTGTTCTTTATGTCGCCCATGAATGATGCAAGTTTCACAGTAAGCAAGATTGAATCTGATTTCTGTTTTTATATATGTGTGATATATATACAAGACAGATAACTATACTCCTAATCTGCTAGTTCATCAGAGAACAGTTTGTGTTCTCATTGTTTGATCAGTTTTTACCCCTAAATCCTGTAATCTGAACTACTTTTAAGATAGCAACATGCAATATATTAACTAGTGTTAAATTCCTATTACTGTTTTTTGAAATTCTGTATCATTTTTATCCTTTTTGCTTTGTTTTGTTTTTAAAATTAAAAAAAAAAGATCCTGCTTGCATTGTAGAAGATGAATGTGTAAGGAAGGGTGGAGTCTAAGAGCAGAAAGATCAACACAACCTTCACTACGCCAGTGAAGCACACATTGAGCCGCCTTCCCCTTTACCTGTCGGTCCTCAGCCACTGGTGTGCTCCTGAATATCAGAATTGCTTTTACTTCTGTCTTGTTCTCAGAGTCCTGCTATTACATAACTGAGTCCTTGTTCTCTAGAGCTTGTTCTTAAGATCTTGTTCAGGTTGAACTGTGACAATCCCCACCTAAATTCAAATGTTGAAGTGCTAGCCCCTAGTGCATCAGAATATGACTTTATTTGGGCATAGGGTCTCCATCGACCCCAGTCCTGAGGATTAAACCTAGGGCCTCACGCATGCTCGGCAACCACTCTAGCACGAAACCACATCTTCAGATCATTTTAGATGTTGAGACAGACCCAGCTAAGCTGCCCAGAATAGAAATAAACACGCATATGGAGAAAGTGCCAGGTAAAGATGATGACGGGAATCGGTGTGAGGTCTCTTCAAACTAAGAAGTATCAAGGATCATTAGTGAATGCCAGAAGCTAGGAGAGAGTCAAAGGAGAGATTCTCCCTCATGGGCCTCAGAAGGAACCAGCACTGCCGCCATCTTGATACCTGACTTCCTGTCTTCAGAACCTTACTATAAAAAATTTCTATTGTTAGAACAACCAGGTTGTGGTGCTGCATTATGGAAACCCTGGCAAAGGAAGACAGGTCTGTTAGATGCCTTCCCTTAATCTTTAGTGCATCACTGTGCCACTTTCACAATATTTAATACTCCTTAAATTATGTTGTTCATGAACTTCTTTGTTTCTTCTTTCTTTGTCTCCCAAACTAATGTATAATCCATGACAGTAGGATTTTTCTTAGTTTTCATTATATCTAGCAATGTCAGATTGTTCTAAACGCCTTATGGTATGAATGAAAAGGATAAATGATTATCAGTCTTGATGTTAAGGTTAATTCTAATCTCAAAGATGACTCAAGTATTATTGTTTATTCTCATTGGATGGGGTGCGTTTAGGAGGTCTACCTTCTCCAGCACAGTATTTGGACTGGAATTTCTTGAAGAGTAAGAGTATCCACCAGAACACCTGGATCCCATAAGTGTGCTACACAGCTAGGCATTTCCTGCAGATCTGGATTGAGATAATGCCTCAGGACTCCAAATGGGAGCATTTTAGAGAGCAAAGTGGAAACATCGCCTCTCAGGAGTAAATATGAGAAGTCACATAAGATCACCTCCACCATTCTTTATTGGTAGAACCAGCCATAAAACTATCCTATTCAAAGGATAGAAGATACAGACCCAACTTCTTGATGGTATGGTAGCAACCCCCCATGCCAGAATGGGATTTAGGATGGATAATACTTTGTTAAATCTGTCTTAGAAAGTAGAGTTGCCACAGATTCTTATACGAAACCTGATTCTTTCATCTCTTTCTAAGAAATTTGGATTCACAGGTCTCAGTCCAAGATTAGAAAGACTTTTGGAAATCCTGGTAATGCAATGTTTTTAATGAGCATTGCCTGTGTTTTCAGCTCTGGAATGCAAGCCACACTGTCTGAGCACTCTGATCTAAGAACTTTTTAATTTTTTCTAGAAGCTGCTATTACAAATCAGATGAAATTGGCATTCTACCAGACAGGGCCTGAGGTGATCCCCCAAAGAGGAAATGAGGACCCAACTTGTCCCTCCCCACACCGAGTAGGTTCATCAACTTTATAATTAAAAAAAAAGACTTCAAGACAGGTCATAAAGAAACATCAACAGGCAGATTTATTAGACAGAGTTAAATAGTAGGAAAACATCAGAGAAGGGGATTTAGCTTAAAGAGCTACCTGAGGCCCAGATCTTATGACCAGATCGGCCTATACAGAGAAGAACACAATGAATTTTTGTGCCTTCACCAGTGTGGGCTAGGGGCTGGTATGGTCTCGTGTTCTTGGGCGTTGCCTCCTAGTGTAAGATGTGGATACACAACCATTTGCACTGTTGGGTATATTCTGGCTTCCCACTGCTATTACAGCACACTTAGCCATAGGAATGGTAAGAGGAGATAAAAGGAGGGTTTATTCTGTACATTGTTAGTAAGAGTAGATACAGAAACAGGCTTGTCTCTATCATTAAAGTGTAGAGGTTATGGATTCAGGTCTCAAACTCCACGTCTCCTATTCTATGAGAATACCTGTTCTATTTCACTGCCATGCTGCAATTTAAAGACACTAGTCAGTTTAGTTTTGCACTCTCCACAAGAATAGAAAATGTGGAGATACAATAAGCCATGATGTCAGACCTCCTTAATCTATAAAAACGAGTTATTGTCAATGAAACAATGTAGGAAGATTTAAAAAAAACCCACATTTGCATATAATGTTTTAAAATAGTGTTGGAAAAATTTCACACAATAAAGAATCCTTAACCAAATTCTATGAACCTACTAATGCAACAGTTTTCAATTTCTCCCTGATGAAATTGCTAGTATCTCCTGTTTCTAAATTGTGAATTTATTAGATAAATCCCTTCCTGATTTATAGACTTCACTTGGGTATACCTGTGCTCTCTGTAATCTATGGAAAATGCTTTTGAAACATCTCTCCAATTGGTATTCTTAAGAGGTAGTGACCTCATCTCTCACCTTAGATTTTGAGTTGACATTGGGTTTTCTTTCTCATTGGTCATTGATCCTTATCCACTTTCATTTCTTTCAGACAATATCAAAATGCCACGAACAGATGCAACCTTATTCATTACAGTTACTAGGATTATCTTTTTCTGAATTTGGATTTTCTGTCAACATTTTACAAACTAATCCCAAATCACTTGCAGGCCTTTGTGAAAAACTACAATAGCTTTTATTGCCTTTTTTTTTTTTTGTAAATCCTGTCAATTCCCTGAAAAGATTTGAATCTGATTTCTTTCTATAAATGTATATATATATATTATATGACCTCACCACCACCATCTTGTAAAGATAATCTAAATACGGCAATAAGTGATGACCTAGAGAGGTTTTTTCAGCCTAGCGGGCAGGGTGCTCTAGGTCATGGACAAGCAACTAAAGGAACTATTTGGCCAAGTATGGTGGTGAATGTTCATAATTCCAGCACTCTGGGAGGCTGAGGCAGGAGGATTATAAATTGGAGCCCAGCTTGGGCAATTTAATGAGACTCAATCTCAAAATACGAAAAAGAATATAAAAGTAGCTCAGTACAAAAGTCCTAAATTCAATCCTGTTTCACCAAAAAGGAGAAAGAAACAAAAAGAAAGGAAGGAAGGAAAGTAGGAAGGAAGGAGAAAGGAAGGGAAGAGAAGGAGGAGAGGGAGAGAGGGAAGGAGGGAGAAAGGGAAGAAAGAGAGAGAGAGAGAGAGAGAGAGAGACTTGGTGGGGGTTGTAGTTCAGTGGTAGAGTGCTTGCCTAGCATTCATGAGTCCCTGCATTTATTCTACAGCACCACGAAAGCAAAGATCAACCAACCAATCAACAAACACACCAATAAATATAAGACTGTTGAAGAACTGAGACATTCAAGGAGCTCTTAAAGACCAGTGTTATGGGGAAAAAGGGGCCGGGTTAGTTCTGGGAGATGCAAAAGATCAGAGACACCCACATCCTCGAGAGGCGAGGTGAGGCAGTAGCTCAACCAATGACTCTCAGGAAGAGTGGAAGCAAAGGCAGATGACAGCGATGACAAAACACACTCGTCAGGAGTGTCCCAAGAGTTCTTCCATGAATGAGAAGACTTTAAGCCCATGGCTCACCTGCCCTAAGGAAGAAGCCGTGAGTTTTCTGAGACGATGCAGAGTGAAGAACACTGATGCTAAAGGCGCTCACAGCCAGTGGTGCTCCCACGCTTGTCTCTGAAGGACAGCCTCAGCTTGGTGTGCTTTGACTCTTCTGGGTCCTTCAACATCACCTGGCCAGGTTCTAACCCAGATGCTTTGCCTTTCTGGCCTTTGGTTCCCCAGAGTAAAGGTCATGGCAGAGGGAAGAAGCCCTGCACTCACCTGGGAGGGATACTTTTGGATTCGGGACAGAAGAGTGGATCTTCAGGAGGCAGAGCATTCCTGAATCATCCGCAGGATGTTGCCCTTTACAGAGTTAATTGGGACTTCCCTTGTTTATAATAATGCTTATAATCATGATTACTTCAGAGATACGGTTCTGGGAGGAATACTTTTGCAAATCTATGTTTTCCTCTTTATTGTTGCAGCCTTCTTCTTTCCTCCCCCTCTTCTTGAACAAAGTCTCACCCACCTGCTCTCCTCCTTCTCTTTTTCCATTTCCTCCTTTTCATCATCACTTTGCATTTAGAAAAACTGAGTCACGGAGAGTTAAAGCTGCAGAAGCCAGGACTGACTCAAGACCACCTTGTCTACTCTTTCACACCTGCATAAACTGTGTGTGGAGAGAGGAAATGACAGCTATGATCATGTAGTTGGCTGGTAACAACTCTGAGACAAATACCTAGTATCCCTGGGGCCATCTGATACTCCATTTGTTGCTCTGCACAGCTGCATCTTCCGTTTTTTCCTTTTTCATTGTCTGCCTTCCTCCTTCCTCTTGCTGAGTCTAGGACAAATGAGTGAACTCTTGAGAGCTCCCCAAACAACACAAACCATGTGTTTGTGGTGTGAAGAGCTTCAAGTGGCAAGAACTGCAGGCTAGAAACAGCCATCTGAAGGCCCTGTGGACACCCTGCCCAAACTTGTCCCAACAGAGACCCGTACCCCCTCTCTCCCCCAGCACAGAGCACCAGAGGGTCACTCTGACTTGCAAAGTGAAAATTGATTGTTTGGTGGTGGCTCAAGCCTGGAGTCACTGAATCCCAGCTGTCAGTTACTGACATTATTACAAACAGCAACTTTTTTGCAGCAAAAAAAGCTGCAAATGAAATGCTGGTTTCCAGCAGAGCACCCCCAACTGTGTGTGAATTGTTCACAGGCATGCACACTGCAATGCTGGTCCTTTCCTAATCATTTATTTTTCTTGTTTTTGCATAGGTCACGGCCATGCTGGGTGGGCCTCCTGAAACACCTGGGCAGACCAGAGCCACAGAAATTCCAGCTTCTGCTGCTGCTGCTCTGTGTGGTGCGTGTATTATGATGACGGAGCCCTAAAATGCTCGAACCAAAGTGAACCCCAGTGATCACCGCCTTGCCTGCTTCTGTTGTGCAGATGATAAAATTCAGACCCAAATAAATTAGGGTACTGTATTTAGTGAGTGAATAAGCCAAGAAGCAACCTAACTTAGGGAACAGGAGTAGGTGGAAAGGAGGAGGTGATATTGTTGAATTCCTACTGTGTGCCAAGAATAAAACCTGTGATCCCATTCAATCTTCAGGTGAGCCCTTATAAAAGGAAGAAATCAGGAATCTACACAATTGGCTGACGTGACGGTGGAGAGAAGACGGTGTGGTCTCCCTTTGAAGCCTCTGGATGGTTCTTTGTTTCACAGCCTGGCAAAATCTTGAAATCACACTAGCAGAGCTGAAAGCACTCTGAAATTGAAGAGAAAATATGAGTTTCTTGGTATAATATGAACTTCATTCTTTTTGCCTTGTCCAGGAATGGGCTCGGCTCTTGGCTCTGAATCATCCCATGTAACCTACTGTGGCTTGTTCTCTTTGAATATTACACGGCATGTTGGACAAGGCTTGTCATGTCTCACTGTGCTTTCTTCATGGCAAAATCCAGTTCAGGTTTATCTTTATAAATGCCTGTTTCTTCAGCAATAGCTGTGCTGCTAAAATAGGTGAATGATTCACTTGTGTTCAATAAATAGAAAAGTAGCTTGGGAACATTGTTATAGGTTTTGTCTACCCTTGAGCCCTTTCCAAAAACATAAGGGTTGCAATATTGGTATTTCCATTTCTGTCTCTACTTTTCTAGCAAACTAGATTCTCAGATCATAAAAACAATCCTATGTTGCAGACTTCTTGACTCTTTCCTTTCTTATTGCATTTTAATTATACAGAATAATATGCTTCATTGTGGCATATTCATATATGACTCATATATGCATATATGATATATATGATCCTATCTCTAACCCAATGACTTTCTCTTTGCCTCCAGTATTTCCTCCACCAATACCCCTTTCTCCTTTAATAGTCTCCCTTCTAATTTCATATCAGTTTTTATTCCCCTAGATTTCACATATGAAAGAAAACATGCAATACTTGTCTTTCTGAATTTGTAGTTTTTCACTCAATATGATTGTCTTCAATTCCATTCATTTTTCTGCCAGTGATGTTTTGTTATTCTTCATGGCTTTATAATGCTCCACTCTGCATATATGCGTTTACTTTTCCCATTCATCTCTTACGGGTACCTTGGCTGTGTCTATGTCCTGTCCATTTAATTTACTTGGGAGTACAGGTATTTCTACAGTACGCTGACTTTGATTCTTTGGGTTATACAGCAATGAGCGGTATATCCGGATCACTTATTTTTAGGTTTTTAAGAAATCTCCATACATATATAATGGCTGGATTAACTTACATTCCCGCCAGGAGTACATAAGCATTCTTTTTTCCCCACACCTTCCAACCTCCTTGACTCTGCATTGATGTTTCAGTATTGGTTTTATACACCCCAGCCATTGTTACCCCAGTCTGCATGTGACTGGTACTTGCACAATTTTTCAGTGTAAACTCAGTAACATTTATGTGATCATTTGGATAATGTCAGTCTCTCCCATCAAAATATGGTACCAAATTTTTATAAGATGGTACCAAATTTTTCGACATTTCACTCTAGTCCTCCAGTACAGTGTTCGACATGTAGCAGTTTCTCAGTAAATACTTTTCAAATGATCGAATAAAATAGGTGACATTTTTAAGAGGTGATTCAGGCTCTGAGTTCAAGTATGGATAAATCCATTTATGCAATTGATAAATTAATGGTTTAATGAGTTTTCACTAGACTAAGTCTGCTTTAAAAGCCAGTTTTGCTAAGTTTCTGGCATATCCTGCTTCTCACTATATGATGATCTGCACCGCCATGGAATTCTCCCAATAAGAAAGCCATCTCCAGATGTGGCCTTTTGCCCTTGAACCATGGCAGTGATGGAAAATAAACGTCTTTTCTCTAATTCACCCTGTCTGTGAAATTGTGTTATTAGCAACATAAAATGGCCTAAGGTGGTCCTAAATCCACATGTATAGTCTTTGAGGTTATGTAAGAGGCATTGTGGTCTTGCATAGGGAACATGGGAGATGTGGGTACCACACTCAGTTCTGCTACTCTGAGTGTCCTATAATAAGCTGCTTTACTGCTTAGATCTTCTGCTTCCCCACTTATAAACCAAATGTACCGGAGTCATTGAGCTTTCTGTTCCCTTCTGGTCTCAAGTTCTTTAAACTTTATAGGAAACTAAGAGCTCTATCAAGTCAAGACAGTCTCTATAAGATACAACTTTCTCAGACATGATACTGGATAGCATGCCTTTAATCCCAGCACTTGGGAGGCTGAGGCAGGAGGATCATTGTGAGTTCAAGGCCAGCCTGGGCTGCAAAGTGAGTTCAAGGCCAGCCTGAACTGCATAGTAAGACCCTGTCTCAGAAAATAGGGACAGGAATTTAGCTCAGTGGCCTAAAGCACCTGCCTGGCAGGCGCGAGGTTGTGAGTTCAATCCCCAGTACCAAAAAATAAAAAATAAAAAAAATACTGGATTGCTGCTAGGTTCTCTCAGCATGTGCACATAAAAATAAAGACTCAGGGCTTAACCAATGTCTGAAGTTCTTGGTATTGACTATCTGTTATTGAATATATTCCTCCCTTTGTCCTCATTCCTTCCATGGTTGACAGGGACACTCACTCTCTAAATCATGTTGGGATGCACAGTTAATTCTGGTTAACCCATTCCTGAGATGTTCCCAGGCTCTCCTCGGTAGCCCCGTGGAGTTGGCACGATGTAACGAGCTTGCACTGTTGACCCCTTTACCTTATTTGTATAGGCAAAGGAATGCTCAGATGAATAAGAATGACAATGACAAAAATTGCAACACTGCTTCTCAAAAAATGTCTTCCAGGAAATGTTTGAACAATAAAATACTTCATCAAAATTTTATCATTATCAGTGAACTCTGGGAATGCTGTCTAACAAAACCACGTATTGTTAGAAATTCACATCACATTCAGCATATTTCTGTGATTACTGACACAATAAACAAAAATTTCAATTTTATTTGGTCCTGTTTCCTAAATATCACAGTAGCTTATCTTTCCTCATAACTCTTATTGCAACTCACAGAATTCTTTCCTATTCCTCCATTGTTCCAGTGGTGTTTGTGAGAAGAGTGTGAGTCTGAGCTTCATTCCTTGTCCCCTGGATGGCAGGGCTGCAAGAAGAGTGTAAGGTCACACGCCTTTGGCAGGTAGACTGACTGGAACCCCAAGAACCAGGACAACAGATGGGCCCCCGGGCACATACATGCCTTTGAAGGGCAGAATAGTCAGTGAGACCAGCAACGTGGAAGCCCCTGAAGCCGCAGTGATGAGCCAGCAGTTGGGCTCTGGAGAACTCCACAAACAGAAGACAGTCCTAGTCCCTACATCCAGAGGCCAAGATCAGCTCTACAACCTGCACATTTCTGGGATCTAACACAGACACTATCACAGAACTGCAGACACCAGAGGTATTCTACTATGTTTATTTGCCCTTGTTTGTCTGATTGGCTATCCTTTCCTGTCTGGCTGGATGTAGTCTTGCTTTGTCTTGTATTCTGTGGTTACTTTTGTAGGTTTTTTTCCTCTCTCTCCTCTCTTTCTCTGGTTTCTTTCTTTCTTTCTTTCTTCTCTTCTTTTTCATTCTCTTTCTCTATCTTCCTTCTTTTTTTCATTGTTTAGGTTTCTTAACTCTTTTTAATTTTCTTCTAATTGACCATCTTTCTCTCTTTCCTCAACTACTTCTTTTATTCAAACTTTCAAGCGAGTAATAATTGTCTCTGTCCTTTCTGATTACTCCTTCACATTTTGTTTCATTCTTTCCCTCCTGTATCCTCCAGTTTCCCAAAATTCGGGTGAGACATCTCCTAGGGAAGCCTCAATACCACAGATAAAGCTACACATCATAAGAAATTTGCAAGGATTACCATAGAAAACAAAACAAAATAAAAAATAGAAAATATAAAATGACAAAATGCAGAAGCAAAATGTAATCCAAGTCCAGAATTCAATGAGATAGATGAAATTGGGAGTAAAACATTGGAGCTTTCTGAAATGATGGCAACAGAAGTGAAACATCAAGTGGAAAAGGCTATGGAGAAAATCATCATTCTGGTACAAAAAGAGATGATGCTTAAAATCAAAGCTATTAGTAAAGATGCAGATAAAGGAAAAGATGAGTTTGGAAAAATGATGGAAATAAAATAATGCTCAACATAGAAAAGAAATGGAATCCATGCAACAGATGCAAACAGAAATACAAGAGATTAAAACCTCCATTGAAAGAACATGCAACAGACTGACGGAGAGGATAGAATTTCAAACCTTGCAGACAGAATTGCAGCAAGTGATAATGAAAAGAAAGATATCTTAAAAATGGCAAGAAACGATGAAAAGTCAACCCGACAGCTACAAGATGAAGCAAAGAAGATAATGTAAGATTGATTGAGGCCAATAAGAAAAATGGAGACAGTGCAAATGCCATAAAAAAACTCTTCACAGAAATAATGGCAGAAAACTTCCCAAGCATGGATAAAGAATTTGAAGTACAAATAAATGAAGCATATAGAACTGCAAAGATCCATGATGAAAATAAAACTACACCAAGTCATATAATAATGAACATTCTAGAAATTCAGCACAAGAACAGAATATTAAAAGCTGTTAGAGAAAAAATACAGATCACCTATAAGGAAAAATCATCAGAATCACAGTGGGCTTCTCAACAAAAATGATCAAGTCAGGAAGAGCTTCGAGTGAAGTATTTCAAATTCTGAAAGAAAACAGCTTCTAGCCCAGATTGATGTAACCTGTGAAACTATCTTTCAAAATTAATGAAGAAATAAAATACTTCCATGATGAAAAATAACTGAAGAAATTTATTACCACCAAATCAACACCACTTAAAGGTATTCTAGACAGAGATAAAAATTATCACAATTCCATAAACAATAGCACAAAGGTAGGGCAAACAATTAAACAGAGGGGAAAAATAGGGAACCAACAGAACCATGACAAAGATAAGCCAACACGTAACAATTATAATCATCAGCGTAAACAGCTTCAACTCACCAATGAAAAGAAACAGACTGGCAGAATGAATCAAGAAACAAGATCCAATAATATGCTGTATACATGAAACATATTAAACTCAAAATAAATTCATAGACTGAAAGTCAAAGGAATGAAAGCAATCCTCCATGTAACAAGAACCCAGAAAATAACAGAGAAAGCTATTCTGCTTTCAGACAATGGGAATTTCAGACTGTATTGGGTGATATACTATGTCCCCCCAAGTTCTCATATACTTTTGATGGGGCTGAGTCTAACACCTGCTATTGGCTTATTGTCTGGCACAGGGACTGGCAATGTGAGTGCTGCACCCACCCAGAGGTGGAGCTAACATACAATGTAAATGAGGCGGGTCTTCTTCTCGCTCGCTTCTGCTCTTTCGCCCACTCTCTCTTGCCAGTGCTTGCTGCTTGTGGCTGCCACGAATGGCAGCCCCACCATGCCATGCTGCCTTGGAACCAACTAAGTATGGACTGAAACTCCCGAGAAACTGTAAGAAATAAACCTTTCCTTCCCTGATTTTGGGTGTCAGGTATTTTGTCTCGGTAATGAGTAAAAAGTAACTAAGACACAACCAAGAGTGATTGAAAAAGATAAAGAGAGTCAGTACTGGTAGGGGAAAACCTTGAGAGTAAGAGATAACAATCATAAATGTGTATGCACTAAACACAGAAACACCCAACTATATAAGACAAATATTGACAGACATGAAAAATCAAATGACCAATAACACAATTATAATACAAGACCTTAATACCCATTGTTGCAAAGAGCTAGAACAACCAGACAAAAAATCAGCAAAAAACTATCAGAATTGAACCAAATCTGTACATAGATGGACTAAGTTGATATATACAGAATATTCTACCCAACGACATTAGAATATACATTCTTCTCAGCTGCACATGGGACATTCTCTAAAATAGAACATATAGTAGCCCACAGGATATGCTTAAGTAAATGCAAAGGAATTGAAATTGTCCCTTTCATATTTTCTGAACATAGTGCATTGAATGTGAAAATTAATGACAAAAGAAAATGCAAAAACTCCATAAACACATGGAAATTAAATAACACCATCCTAAAAAACCAATGAATCACAGATGAAATAAAGGAAGAAATTAAATAATATCTACAACTAAGTGAGAATACAGATACAACATGAAAGGAGTCCCATGAGGAAATTTGTAGAGGTGAATTTTCAGATCAGGAAAATAGAAGAAGCAAAAATAAAGAAACTAATACTACATCTCAAGTTTCTAGAAAAAGAAGAGCAAGAAAATCCCAAAGACCACACAAAGGAGGAAATTATAAAGGTCAGAGCAGAAATTACCACAATGGAGACAAAGAAAACAATACAAAGAATTAAAATTAAAGAGTTGGTTCTTTGAAAAAATAAATAGAATTGAGAAACTATTAGCCAACCTTATCAAAGAAAGGAAAGAAAGGACTCAGATTCACACACTGAGGAGTACAAAGAGTGAAATCACTACAGAGTTTGTGAAAATTCAGAAGGCTATCAATACCTACTTTGAAAATCTTTACTATCATAAGACAGAAAAAAAAAACAGAAGAAATGGCCAGACTCCTAGATACATATGAATTGCCAAAGCTGAATCAAGATGATATAAAAATGCTGAGTAGCCAAATATGCTAATGAAATTGAAAATGTCCTTAAAAACTTACCAACAAAGAAAAGCCCAGGTCCTGATGAATTCATTGCTGAACATTGTAAGAAATTTATAGAAAATTTAATGCCAGTACTCCTCAAATTCTCTAATGAAACAGAAAGGGAAGTAATAATCCCTAACTCATTCCTGGAGGCAAATGTGACTACAGGCTAAATTCCCTAATGAACACATGCAAAAGCTTCAAAAAGATACTAGCAATCAGAATGCAACAAATCATCAAGAGGATTATACACCATCACCAAGTGGAATTCATCCCAGGAATGCAGGAATGGTTCAACACATGCAGATCAATAAACCTAATACCTAATATCAATAGAGTCAAAGGTAAAAATCACATGATCATCTCATTAGTTGCAGAAAAAGCTTTCAGTAAAGTGCAACACTCATTCATTACAAAAACTCTATAGAAAATCGGAATACATGATCTTTATCTCAATCTGATAAAAGCCATTTATAACAAACCAATAACCAACATCATACTAAATGTGCAAAAATTGAAAGCTTTCATGCTAAAATCAGGAGCAAGACAAGGATATCCAATATCACCACACCTATTCAATATAGTTCTGGAAACATTAGCCAGAACAATTAGACAAGAGAAAGAAATAAAAGGAATAAGGATAGGAAAAGAAGAAGTTAAACTATTATTATTCACAGATGATATGATACTTTTCATAGACGACTCCAAAAACTCCAGCAAAAAAGTCCTAGAGGTAGTAACCAAATTCAGTAATGTAGCTGGATACGAAAGTCAACACTCAAAAATCAATAGCATTACTGTACACAAATAATAAAGTCACTGAGAGATAAATTAGGGAAACCACACCCTTCACAACAGCACCTAAAGAAATGAAATATCTGGGAGTCAATCTAACAAAGGAAGTAAAGGATATATTTATTGAAAATTACAGTACTCTGAAAAAGGAAATTGAAGACGATATCAGAAAATGGAAAGATATTCCCTGCTCATGGATAGGAAGGATGAACATATTGAAAATAGTCATACTGCCAAAATTGTTAAACAGATTTAATGTAATCCTGATAAAAATACGATTAACATTCCTCACAGAACTAGAGAAAACATTCCTAAAATTCATCTTGGAACCAGAAGAGACCTAGAATAACAAGATCAATCGTGGACAACAAAGGCAATGCAGGAGGCATCACAAGCTCTGACTTGAAATTATACTACAAAGTTACTGTGATAAAACCAGCACAGTACTGGGAAAAAGCAGACCTGAGGACCAGTGGAACAGATTAGAAGATGCAGACACAACTACAAACTCACTCAACCACCTTGTCTTTGACAAAGGTGCCAAACACGTTCACTACAAGAAACATAGCCTCTTTAATAAATGGTGCTGGAAAAACAGGCACTGTACATGCTGAAGACTAAAACTAAACCCATGTGTATCATCGTGCACTAAACTGAAGTCAAAATGGACCAAAGATCTAAATAATAAAACAGAAACACTAAATCTACTGGAAGAGAAAGTAGAAATCTCGAAGGCATAGGAATAGGCAGAGACTTCATGAACAAAACCCAAATGGCATGGGAAATGCTTTAAAGAATCAACTGGGATCTTATCTTACTAAAAAGCTTTGGATATCAAAAAGGAATCAGCAACAGAATGAAAAGTCAATCCATAAAGTGGTAAAAAAATTTTAGTCAACTGTCCCTTAGACAAAGAACTTTCATTTGGAACATACAAAGAACTGAAAAAACTCAGAGCCCTCAAATTCAAAGACCCAATCCAAAAATGATCAGCTGAGATAAACATACACTTCTCAGATGAAGAAATACAAATAGAAAATAAATATATGAAAAAATGTTCAGCATCATTGATCATTAAAAAGATGCCAATTAAAGCAACACTGAGATTCCCTCTCACCCCAGTAAGAATGGCTATCATCAAGAAATCAACCAATAACAAATGCTGGAGGGGCTGTGGGGAAAAAGGAACTCTTCTCCACTGTTGGTGGGAGTGTAGACTGGTGCAACCACTGTGGAAATCAGTGTGGGTTTCTTTTTTTTTTTTTTTTTTTTTTTTTGCGGCACCGGGGATTGAACTCATAACCCTGCCTGCCTGACAGGCGCATAAGCTGCTGAGCCAAACTCCCGGCCCTGGTTTTTTTGAGGCAGGGTCGCACTGTGTAGCTCAGGCCGGTCTTGCGCTCGCATTGTAGCCCAAGCCGGCCTCAAACTCACAACTCTCCACCTACCTCAGCCTCCCAAGTGCTGGGATTAAAGGCGTGTGCCACCACGCCCGGCTCCAGTGTGGGATTCTTAAAAAAAAAAATAAGATTGTAGGTCCCATTTGGCCCAGCTATTTCCCTTCTGGATATTTTCTCAGAATTAAAAACATGATACCACAGCAATATATGTGCACCCATGTTTATAGTAGCATAATTCATAATAGCTAAATCTTCGTAATGACCCAAATGCCCATCAACCGAAGAATGAATAAAAAAGATGTGGTACTTTTATACAATGGAATACTACTCAAGTATAAGGAAGGATAAACTTGAGACATTTATAGATAAATGGATGCAACTTGATACCATACTCACAAGTGAAATGGATCAGTCTCACAAGTAAACATTCCTAGTGTAGGAAGTTGAAAGAATAAACAAGATCCAAAATACACAATAGATATTTTGAAATGGGAAGAAACTGTTGAAGTGGAGAGATGACCTGGGATGGGGGAAAGGAGAAAAGAAGGAAGGAAAAAATATATAAATATATGAAATAGTTAAGATAGTTATACTACTAACTGCTTTTAGTTCATTGAAATTAAAGGTCTGTATTGTTTTATCAATTTTTCATGCCTATGTCATAATATGAGCAGCTACTTTGAAGATAACAATACACAATGTATTAACCATTGTTACTCTCCTGCAATCTTGTTTTTAAATTTTGTACCACTGTTTTTTGTTGTAAAAAATTTCTTCCCTATCACACATATATGGGAAATACTATATAGGAAATGAAAAGGCAAGGATATCCTAGAGAAAATTTGCAAACAAGAAGCAGTGTGTTTAAAATGAACTCTTATTTCACTATTTTTACCCTTTTCAATTTCCATGTTCCAGAATCTTTCTTTATTATTCTCTTTATGCATTAAATCACTGGATTCTCCTCCATACTGGCTTACTATATTGAAATGAATATTGAATTAGGACTATGAATGTTAATTTGTAGTGAAAGTTACATAAATTGCCATAGTTTCCCTAAGTCAGCATCATGCTTAATAACAGAGATCTACACAGGTGTTTTTATCATCACACAAGTAAAAAGAATATTCCCCATCAAGAAAAATTCTTATTCATGAATACACTGCTGGACAAGAGAAAGGAAACGTGAAACTGAACCCATGTGAAAAAGAATTTATGAATCAATGATAAATTTTTAGGAAATCATTTGACACTTTTAATGAAATACGAGTAATTTTTCTGACAAATAATAAAATTAAAAACTTTTTGAGAGAATGGGCTAAATGAAAATATGACAGAGTACAATGAAAGAGGAGATGGGAGAACATGGGAATGAAGCTAAAATGTTAACAGTGATTGAATAATAGAACCTGTCCTATAGGGAAAAATTATATAAATGACATGCAGAACAAATCGGAGTTTTTCAACAATACAGAGGAAAATTGGAGAAATTTCTATTAAGAAAATAATAATGAGAATAGAAAATGTAAAACCAATATACCATTATTATTCTTGGGTAGAAAATAGAAGAATTTAGTTAGAAGCAACAGTCACAGATATATTAGAAGAAAATATTCTGAGATGAAAGATGTATACATAATAATATACTGATTATGCAGTAAAATGTACGTGTTCTGTTTTAAAGAACCTAAAAACAGTCAAAATGACTATGTATTATAGTACCCTTATGATATAACCATTGTTAAAATTTTGGTGTATCCTTTTAGCCTTTACTCTTTTCATATTTTATACGGCTGCACTTTTATATATGAAAGAATTCTTGAAAATATTACTCTTCATCAAGTGATGAAAATAAAGAATTTCATTTGTGCTTAGGCTACTTGAAAAGGATCGGTGCTTTATTGGGGCCAGGATGGTGGTGGCAGTGGTCATGAGAGTGGGAGATTTTTGGAAGATAAACATCTTCAGGGCTAGTGACCTTGGTCAAATACTCCTCCTTAAAAAATTAATTCTTATGTTTAGGCTTTGGTTTTAGAAAGCACAACCATTAATCAGTTTTGTATATAAATGAAATCAAAACAAAACAAACAAACGAAAAACAAAAGGTAGTGATTTTCTTGACTGATTCTGGGACCAAATTAACAATAGATAACTGTTGGAAGTCAGTATCCAGATGGCAAGTTTTGTGGGCTGTTTTCAGGAAAGGCACTGATAATCCAATGTGCATGTTTCAGACATCTTCTCATCTTAAGGTAGGAGATATGACAGAATGAAGTCAAGATGCTTTTCTGTTAACCTGTGTCCCCCTGGTACCATTGGATCTACTTTTAGCCATTCATTCCAGTGCATTTTCACAATAATTAACATTGCTGCATGGAATAACAAGCATGTAAAAAGCCAGAGGAGAGAGAACTTAGGTACTAATGAGCACATCAATTATAATAATGATAAAACTACTGTCATTCCAACCATTGATCTTCACATCACTCAGCTCTAATTGGAAATGAGCAGAAGGAAGGAAAAATCTATAATCCTACCACCCAATTAATTACCATGAACTTTTAGGTGCATGTCTTTTGAGGTTGTATGCTGTGCATATTTTATACATGACTTTGACCATATGCTACAATTTAAATTGCATATAATTATTTAAAATTACACCTATTTTTCTGACTTAAAAAATGAGAAGATACTCAGGGGAGATAATTTTGGAAAGTACAAAATAGTAGAAAAATATAAAACCATTCGAATTCCTCTAGTTGTACATAATATTACTAGCATTTGAAACATATTCTAAATTATTAAAACTCTTCATTGTCTTTCCTGATTCCAGTGGTTTTAAAAGTATATTATAAACATTCAAACAATATAAAAATGTGTAAAGGAAAATATGACATCCCACTGTATTGGTTTCTTGCATATTCATTCTGTATATTGTCTAAAGTACAGACAATTCTGTCTATAATACTTTGTTTATAAAATTAGATTATTTTATATATTATTTTGTCTGATCTTCTACTTGCATTTGACAACTTGATATGGAATTACAGTTATCTACTTTCAAGTTTTTCAATTGATTGATCTCTAGCTTTCTTCTTGTTTTACAAATAAACCTGCAAGGAATATCCTTTTACCCATGTCTTTTCACACTTGTGTTAGTGTCTCTGTAGGAATCACTGGATCGAAACTTACAAGTTTAAAATGTTGATAAAATGTACTAGTTAGATATTGAAACTATTGTCTCATAAAGAAGATGCTCCTGTTTTAATTTCATCAGCAATACATGAAATTGCTTGTTTAATCAATAGTTAATATTTTCAATATTTTCGAGGTATAAAAATCCTTATTGGACCTGACTCCAACATTCATCACTATTGATTATTCTGTTAGTCATGAAACTTTTTCTCTTGGCTTTTGTGACACAATTTTCTCCTGTTTTTTCTTTCATCTTTGATTATGTCTTAGTATTTTTTCCTTTTCTGCAGCTTCATTGAGGTACAATAATTGATACACAAAGGAATGAATATATTTAAGGTACAAAATTTGATGAGTTTGGGCTAATGTATACAACCATGGTACCATCACTGGAATCAAGATAATAAACATATTTATCACCTCCAAAAGTTTTTTTGTACCCCTTTAATTTTTTTTAATTTTGTAAATCATTTATTTATTTGCATATTGTGGTACTGGGGGTTGAACCCAGGGCATTTACACTGAGCTGCATTCCTCGTTCTTTAAATATATATACATTGAGACAGAGTCTTTCTAAATAACTAAGTTGCTGGACTGAAATTTGTGATCATCTCGTTGCCTGAACCTCAGAAATCTTGGGTTACAGGTGTGCAATACCACACCTAGTTTATTTGGTATTTTTTAGTGATAAGAACGACTATCATGAAATACAACTTCTCAATACAATTTAAATTCATAACACCACATTGTTAACTATAAGCACTATGCTGTACACTAGATTTCTAGGACAAACTTACTCTGTATAACTTTTAATTTTGTACCTTTTTGAACACCAACTCCAATTCCCCATTTTCACCTCTCCACATCACCTGGTGTGACTGATCTGCTCCTAAAGAAAAATTTTTTCAGTGGAGCTCCATCCTTCCCTTTTCCTCTCTTTCTAGTCCTTCAACCCACCTCTTTTGGTATATAATTTCTAAAGAGTAACTTCTGTAAACACCCCCTGATCTGCTCAGTTCTTAGGAATTGACTTGTAAATTGCCTAACAAGAACAGCCAGAGGCTTGGACCCAGGAGGTCAAGATACAGTTTTGTTTTGAAGGGAGAGTAGAACCAGAAATGACCCCCAGAAGGAATCTGCACACTAAAATAGACCCTCCCTCAGAGAAAGGATTTTCCCTTAAGAGTGCTTTGCAACCCTGAGTGCAGGAAGAGGGTAATTTGAGACAGCACGATCTGCTCTGTTCTCTTCAGGGCAGTCCTTGAATAAACCATTTCTCCTTCCACTAATTTCTGTCTCCTGAATCTCTAGGATGAGTGGTGGGCAGTATGAACGCTGAACCTTAGTAATTCTGGAAACTACTTTAGTTGTTGTTTCTGTAAGTTTGCTTGCTTCAGGTACCTCATATAAGATCGATTTTTCCCTATGTTACTGATGTATTTCACTTAGCTTGATTTCTTCCAGTTTCATCCATACTGTGACAAATGACATGATTTGCTCCTTTATTTTTCAGAGACTAAATAATATTCCATTGTACGCATATATACATTTTTAATCCATTCCTCTGTTGATACGGCCTCTGGTATTTTCCACATCTTGACTACTGTGCAGGTAACTTCCGTACTCTTGGATAAAAACCCCCAAGTGGAATTGTTGGGTCAAAAATCTAACAACAGAAGAATCCTTTTACTGTTTTAATTTGAGCTTATGTCATTAACATGAAAGCTGTATATCTTTTTTTACATTTATTGCAATTTCACATATTTTATAAGCTTTCGTTGATGTCCTTTTTCCTTTTTGAGGGGCCATTTGTTATTTGTTTGTTGTTACTCTTTGTATTCTTGCTTTAGTAATGTTGGGAATTAAAACTAAAGCGTAGGTGAAGGCTTTAATTTGAAATTAGGAGAGAAGATGTGGAAAGGTCTCCAGCTTGAGAAGCAGGAGGGCACACGCTCTGAGGAAGTTCATGAACAAGGCGAGGGGATCTGTTTTACAGGCAGCCAGTGGGCTGGAGTTTGGTGTGATAGCTCTGGAGGAATCCTCACAGCTTGTGGGGCAGTTCCAGTTCCATGAAATGACTGTTCCTGTTGCAGAGGTTTCAGTCACGTGAGGCTCTATTTTTCCTGGGATCCAGGTGACTACTTGTTCAGGACAATGATTGGGGATTTCTATTCTTTGCTCCAGGGAGGGAAGTCTGGTCCTGGACACGTTAAAGACTGGTAAATGGGTGTTTTTGTTTTTGCTTTTTTAATCCTGAAAATTTCTTAGGCTCTTAACTAACTGGTCTCTATGTTGATGGGAGATGAGATAGATTAGGTAAATTTAAGACTATATAAATTTTGCTATTCCAGCTTTCAGACAGACACTTGCTATGTTACTGACATGTTTATATGCAAAACAGAGAATAATTTGACTTAGACTTTCATGCAATGAAGGTCAAGCTCTGTTCTACTTTTAAATTACCTATTGGGCATTCGTTGGCCTGAGTGAAGACTTAATTAGGGGTTTTAGAAAAAAAAATACTTTTGAGTCCCTGATTCTCTCAGACAAAAACACAAATTATGCTTTTAATGAAAATCAGATTAAGGGTCCAGGAGTTTGACCTTTGCCCCTTTGGTGGTCTCTATGTCATGACTATGCCATCTTACACATTATAAATATCAACTATAATATAAATTTTAAATAAACAGAAAATTTCCATTCAAGTTCCTTGACCATGAACATACTAGCATATTGCTTTAGGGAGTGTCTTTTTTTTTGTTGTTGTAGTAAAAAGTAGACATTTTAATTTAGTAGTTCTCCTGGTACAGTGTGCCAAATGTGTAAATAATTTAACCATTGTTAACAAATGGCATACAAAAACAATACCAGATACCATTTTAAATAATCAACCAACTTGACAAGAATTGTGAGGTGGGCAATATGGCATGAGAAAACACACTTCCTGGAAAAATACACTTTCAAGAACAAGCACACTTTCTAAAGAATGCTGTGCAGAATAAAATTTCCCCCATGGCTGCACAGTCACCTGAACATAGATAAAGAGGTAAATTCCTAACTCAGGAACTACACTGAGTAAGGAGATCTTTCAAAGGCCTTTTATGCTGTAACAAGATTAGGAATCAAGGAACAAGAAGAGCCCTTCCCTTCCTGCCTCTGTGCTGAAACAATGACCTGCGTCCATCGTTCAGTTTGGCGAAGGATTTGAGCTTCTGGTTTCAAGGTGTTGGAAAAGAGGGGAGGTGCGTAACCCAGTGGTAAAGCATGTGGTTAGCACACGTCAGGTGGTGCATTTGACCCCAAGCATCACTGATAAGGGCAATAACTAACTAAATAAATATATTAGAAAAAGAAAGAAAGCTTTTCTATGTGTAAATGGGCAAATCCACTTGTGATAGTGTACATAGGTGTTCTGTCAAGAGTGTGTCAATCCTATATCAATAGCCTTGAAGCCCACAGAAAATTTTCTTGAGTGCATCAAACTTGAAGCGCTGCAAGTTTTTATCCTTTTTTTCCAGTCTTAATAGGCACCCCAGCAAGGAAGTTAGATTTTTCAAAGGTTGCTATGCAGAGCCCATTAAATTCTCTGAGTACAAAAGACAATAACGTGTGTGTGTGTGCACCATGTACACCTGGATGTGAACATGCCTAGACTTCTAAGTACGTTCTAAAACACATTCAGCAAAGTGCACAAGTATACAAAGCAGTTACTCTTCAGAAGCTGCATTTAACCAGCTCTCAACTCAAAAAATAAAATAATATTTACACCCCAGAAGTCTATTTTGTATCCCGTATTATTGACTTCTAACTCCATGGATTAACTTTGCCTGATTTTGATCTTTAGGTAAGTAAAATTGTACATTATATGTTCTTTTTTGTGGTCTAATGACTTTCACTCAACATGAAGCTTGAGAGACTTACCTTTGGTTTCCCATGTAGTTGTAATATGTTAGTTCTCACTTTGGTGTAGTATTCCACTGTGTGAATATGCAACAACTTGTTCATCCATTCTCCAGTTGTTCGTTAATTTGCATTTATGGGTGATTATGAAAAGTACTACTATGAACATTGTACTACATGTCTTACGATGAGCATAGTTAAATATCTTGGTGTTGAATTAGGATATGCACATTCACTGTCAGTAGAAAAAAACTCTGCAAAGTAGTTGTATTATTTTACCTTCCCATTAGCATTACTAATGTTCTAGGATACTGTGGACTCTTTTTAGTCAACGAACCGATGTCTTCTGGCTTTCATCAATTGACTTAGGTATTTTACCATATTGCTAGTCATGATTACCATCATTATGGAATACCAACCGTAATTGCTGAGGTCTCTGCTAGGTCTAGAGGATTCAATGACAAATGAGTTATGTCCCATGCCTAAGGGAAGGACTTTGCAAGTACTACAATACTAATAATATATGCTGATAAATTCCTAATGACATCATGTAATAAACTGGGCAGTATTCATGTATCAATTTGTCATATCTGGAGAGAGGTAGCTCAGAAAAACTAGGAAGTGGCTTAAAACCAAAGTAGGTAACTATATTATCTCTGGCCTTGCTGTTTGTGCTCAAATTCAGCACATGCCACAAATTACCATGTGACCTTATGTTTTCCGTGCTTTCCCTTCTTTTCTTCCCTCCCTTCTACTCTCCTCTCCTCTTCCCTCTAGTCCTTCTCCTTCTCTTTCTTCTCCTTCTCCTCCTCCTCCTCTTTCTTCTTCTTCCTCCTCTTCCTCCTCCTCCTCCTCCTTCTCCTCCTCCTTCTTTTTCCTCCTCTTCCTCCTCCCCCTCCCCCTCCTTCTCCTCCTCCTCCTTCTTCTTCTTCCTCCTCTTCCTCCTCCTCCTTCTCCTCCTCCTCCTCCTTCTCCTCCTCCTTCTTCTTTTTCCTCCTCTTCCTCCTTCTTCTTCCTCCTCTTCCTCCTCCTCCTACTTCTCCTCCTCCTCTTCTTCTTCCTCCTCCTCCTCTTCTTTTTCTTCCTTCTTCTTTTCTCTCTCTCTCTCTCTCTCTTGCTCTCTCTTTCATGCTTCCTTTTCCTTTCTTTTTTTTGTGAAGTGGGATAATTACAGTTCTTAATTCATGAGGTTGCCGTAATGATTTGGTGAATTAATACATTAAATGCTTGATAGAGTGACATACGGCAAGCCTTCCATATTGTGTACATCAATAGATTTTTAACTAGAAACATTTTATTATTACACTCTGAGTTCTATCAGCAAAGTGACCACATGATTCTCAGATAAAACTTTCACAGGATCAAGTAACTCATTAATGTTTTCTTTATTTCCTTATCCTCATCTTTCACATCTTCTCATCCTCTCTACCTTTTCTTTTCAGGTCACCTTTTAGTGTTGTCCATCGTGACCCAGCGAACAAGCAGACAGGCACATATTGTTAAGACATTGTCAGCAATCGTCATATACTGCAAAGATACACTAACAAAAATTAAAATTAAACAAAACACTGCTGGGATTGGTGGCATACGTCTGTAATTCCAACACTCTGGAGGCTGAGGCAGAGGATTGCTATGAATTCGAGGCTAGTTGGGCTACAGAGCAAGATCCTGTCTCAAACAAGTAAACAGACAAAAAAAAAAAAAAAACACCTCAAAGACACTATCAGAGCTGTAACCCTGCCTGGGTGTACCCAAACCTGTGTCATCATTAGTCTAGTGGAGACATTTAAAGTGGTAAGTGGACAAGACATTGCAGCACTGAACCATCTCGTAAAAAACTTACAATTATCTTCATTTCATAACTCGCGAAGACTCAAAAAAAGACACCTCATTGTAGTATTAGCTGGTTTGAATGCATTTCTAATGTTTTCTGATTCCGCATTATTAAACAAAGAGACAAAAAGGGCAACTTCAGAACCTTTTCCAGAAATATCTCGATCTGTTTTGTAGTCCAGTTGCTGCTCCTATAATAAAATATCACAAACAAGGTAATTTATAAAGAATAGAAGTTTATTTTAGCTTATGGTTCTGGAGGCTGGGACTCCTAAGAACATGGTGCAGGTAAGGGTTTTGGGCTGCGTCATGGTTTGTGTCCAGACATCCCCCCAAAACCTCATGCAGTCATACGGTTTTTCTGAGGTGGCTGAATCTAGAGTGTGTGATTGATTAATACTGCAATGCTGGGGTTAAAAGTGCTGAGATTAAGGGTGAGTGATCACTGTATCCGTGATTACTGGACCAGCCTACTGGGTTGGACTGGCCCCACCCTGATCCCAGTACACTGGGTACGACACAAGGGACGGAAAGAGACTCGCCTCACTTCTCCGCTTGCTGCGTTTGCTGTCTTTCACTGCCATGAGCTGCTGCCCTTCTGCCTTGGAGCCAGCCAATTAGGGACAGAAACCCTTATAAGCTGTGAGCTAAATAAGCCTTCCCTCCTTTAACTTTGAGTGTTGGGTATTTTTTTTCAGTAATGAGAAAAGTGACTAAGACAAGCTGCTTCATGGTATTATGGAAATAAGAAAGGCAAGTGGGCATGGAAGAAAGAGGCAAAACATGAAGGACAGCCTCGCTTTAAATAACCTGCTTGGGGGCAGCTAAGCCAGTCCTGAAAGAATTCATGCGGTCCCCCAAGACATAAACTAATACCTCTTTGTGACCTAATCAACCCTTGAAGGCTCTGCCACCCAACTCTGATACAATGACAATAATGTTTCAACAAATGTGTCAGGGGACAAAACATATTCCAAGCCAGAACACTGTCTAATCACACTGTCTTGTGTAATATCTGATACACACACACACACACACACACACACACACATATATATTATTTAAAATGACGAAAGTTTCATTCTTTTATTTAAACCAAAAATGTGAGCTGATTAAAATAAAACTTTAGAACATGTTATAGTGTGGTCAAAAAATTACGAGCTTGTGAAAGACATTTGCTTTCACCAGAGTTATGTCTTTAATGGTGACACATCCGCCTCCACGGACCAATGGAGAACTTTCTTCCCTGCAGGAATACTCTGCTGTCTGAGAAACAAAGACTTGGGATTAAGAATTAAATAAACTTGTTTTTGAGTATTTTGTCTACTTCCTTGCAATTTAAACTTGAGGAAATTATCAGCCACTTTGGCTTCTACTTTATCATCTGCTGTCTGAGAGTAATTCCTCTTCTCTGATTAAACTAGATAATGCCTGTGAAGAATATAATTTAACACTTGATGCACAGTAGGTATTAAGTAAATGCAGCCAATATATTATTATACCATGCCATATATGTGATCATCTTTTCTGCCTATTGTTTCCTATTTCAAATGCTAATTTTTATTTTTGAAGTCTTATGTATGTGTTCTAGCACAGCCAAAATCAACAAAGCATAATACCATTGAACTTGGAGTACATTGCCATTGGACAGATAATAGATGAGTTCTGATCATTTAATCAATAAATTGATAAATTGTTTAGGAAACCTTAGGTAAAGTTGTAGCTCATGTTTTCAGTAAGAGCACATCTGTTCATTAATCTATTCCAGAGGTTCCTTTGATTAAAATTTTGAAAAAAGACATATACCATATTACTTGGTATAATTCAACTCTTATTTTGTGATTTTTAAAATTTTACTTGGGACCGGGAAATTTTGAAAAATGGGAGATCTGGTCTACTTTGGGATGGCCCTTCAATTCCGCTTTCTTTGGACTTTACACTGAAGTTAGTCACTCTGCCGTGTGAAGTCACGGCTCCCATCGCACCACCATGGTCATTCTGTTGCTGAGATGCCGGTGAGCGGCACTTACTATACACTGTCCGTGTTTCCGTCAGAGAAGGGACTCTCTGTCATAGTGAATAAAAAGTACAGGAGGAACATTCACAGCTCTTCTCCAACTTCCGTGTCCTCACAGGAGGACTTGATTATCTTATCTGAGTGATGTGTTTGGAAGAACAAAAGGAGAATGCTTAGCTCAGTTCCTTCTCGCTTCTGCATTGGAAACCAACATACCTGCTAGAAACAGACATTTTACGCCACTCCATACCTTCACCCTGTGAGTCAGTCCCTATGGAGGGTGCTGTGGGTAACAATAGATGGCTGTGACTAGGGGTACTTGGATCTAATTTAGAGGTGAAATATTAGGGAGGTCATTGTAGGCACACAGTCCAGGCAACTATTCCTGGGGTTCACTGTTTTAAGAAAGGATTGTCAAGGCAAAAATAGAAAAATTGAGCCATATTTTTACTGACAGAATTCTAAAGCCAGGACTTAAGACCAACAGATTTGGAAGAATAGGTAAAACAGTTTTGTCCACCCCAGACTAGATAAAGGCACCGTGGACTGAAGGACGGGCCAGACAGAGAGCTGGGACACTAGCAGGGCACTCTATGCCAAATGAACCTTTTATCTCTCCTGTACCATAGGAACACATGGCAGTTGCATGATGAAGGGCCCCACATTCCATTCAAGTGAAAGAATTTCCATCTCATTTTTACCCAGTGAAAATCTCTCACAGATAATTGCTAGAACACTACTGCTTCGTCCTCCATTTTTCCACAAGCACGACCATCTCAGAACGACCCAGGACGTTAGGAAGCTTTTTGAGATGGATAGAGATGATGATTTAGACAAACACAGGGATCATGGAGGTTTAGAATAAAAACTGTATGTTGTAACTCAGATAAGGCTGACTTAAATAGAGTATATTTGAAATTCAGTAATGCTTGCTACTCTGGTCAATGGGCTATAATCAGTATCAATGATAGCTCTGACACTTAGGTCCTAAGTCAACTCAGTCTGAGGTTGAAGCAATAGATTTTTCTAAGTTTTGGCTTCAGACACTGAGGTTTCTATGGTAGAGAATAATTAACTTTTTAAAAGAAATCAAAATTTAGAAATCCTCTATAAACACAGCAATTATATTGATAGGTAGTGATATATACCTTCAACTTCCAGATTAGAGCACAGTTGGAGATGCTGAAAGGCAAAGATATGTGAAGAGAACATTGCAGTTAAGTTATTAAGAGCTCTACGACTGAAATTTGATAAATATGGGCTATGTAAGTGGCTGTTTGTAAGGCCCTGAATAAGTTACTAACTTCCCTATCCTTCAATTCTTCATTTGCACAAAAGGAAAATAAAGTTTCTAGAACCCAAAGTTGTTCTGAAATTCAACGAGATGATGTCTATAAAGAGCTTAGAAAAATCTCTGGCACAGAGGCAGTAAAACATATGTTAATAATTATTTTGAAGAGTCATAGCACATTTTAACTTTCTGTCCAAACCATCATCACGGATTTCATTGAAGTTGCATGGGTTTGTTTGCTAGAAAGCCAGAACTTTGAACCACCAGCTAGTGTGGGTTCCTTTTGCAGACTGAGACAAAGAGGGAACAGTGAGCTATTGGAAGACCGCCTTATGAATCAGAATTTCAGCACACAAGTCCAGGCTCCTCCCGTGATGCACTTCAGGTGTAGGCCATGGCAGACAGCCTGTGGCCAGAGCAGTCATCGTTGCCCTGGAACCACCACCATCCCGGAAAACTACCACATGGGGCAGCAGAGTCCACCAAGCACTCTGGCACTTGTCTGGGAAGAGATCAGTGACCTGTGGCCAAGAGGGAACTTCTGGCAGGCAGCGGAATGCAGAAATAGCTTGAGTCATTTCAGGCTCATTAACACCATCTGCTGCGTCTATGTAGGCCTGGTCAGCTGGAGAGGACTACTAGGTTATTGACACCATAGGGACCTTTTAGGAGCTTATTTTCCTGCTGTTCTACCATTGCTATCTGTGGAAAGGACCTCTGTAAAGTAATGCTTATTATCTACCTTGAGTAGGAGTAGCAGTAATTTATGTATTACCATTTGGGGGCACATACAAGGATCCCCTGCTCTCAAAGCCCCGCCTTACCACCACCCACGGTACCTGCTCGTATCTGTCCAGGATTTGCCACACTTTTGTCACTACTTTGAGGGAAAGGATAAAAATAGAGGCATCGTCCTTAGAGGTCACGATTGAGTAAGCGTCCATACCGTTTCCTTATCTAGAGTAGTATTACCTCTCAACTTTCTTCATGCACATTTTCCCTCCCAAATTTTTGCCTATTTATGCATCCAAAAATATTTTCTATACTTTGTGATAAGTGCTGAGGACATAGCTGTGATCAAGACAAACAACACCCCTGCCCTCTTGGAGAGTATATCGAGAGGCAGAGTCTGAAATACACAAACACGACGATGAGATTAGTTCTGACTGTGAGATTAGCGGTGTGGGACAAGGGATACGAGCTAAGCCAGAATCGCTCAGTTCAATGTTTGGAAACTTCCCTTGCCGTCTGTGTGGTAGTTGGATAAGTTAAGGGATCGTTACAGAATGGCTCCTGATTTGCGAAAAGGGGGTTATAATAGCATCCTTTCCTACCATACATTTAGTCTAAGACTTAAATTCTGGTGTTAGGAGACTCATGTGAATAACCCAAAGTAGGACGTTTTAATCAAAAGCAACAGTCAGTGCAAATATGCTGTGATGAAAACAAGCTAAAAAAGACTCTAGTTACCAAAAGTAGTGTCTGCATGTACCAAGTGGCAAGGGCTGGACCAAGTAACTGAGCAGGCAACAGGTCATGGTGGTCTTGTAGGATATGCCGAGAAACTCTGGATTTTGTTGTAATTGATGGGGTTTTGATTCTGCATGTTGTGATTTCTCTCCCTCTGTTTCCTCACTTTTCATTTGCTGAAATCCTACTCATAATTCAAAGACAGCTTCTCATCTAGATAAAAAGATTCTCCCACATGTGTCAGCAGAGGGGCTTTTGGATGGTAATTAGATTATGGCGGCACTTACCTCATCAATGGATCAATGTATGATGCGTTCACAGCTGAATGTGTGATGGGAGGTAGGGCCTGACTGGAGAAAACAGGCCACTCTTGCAATAGACTGAAGGGCATATTTTCGGCCCTGGCCCTTTCTCATCTCTCTGACTCTCCCATTGCTCTTTCTTTCCAGACACCCTGAAGTGAGTAGCTTTCATTGGCCATGCTCTTCCACCATGTTTCTTCCTTGAAGCCAGCTAACCATGAACTGAAATCCCTTAAATTATGAGCCAAAATAAACCTTTTCTCTTTAAATTGTATCCATCAGGTATTTTGTCACAGCAACAAAAATCTGACTGATACACAATTTTAATATGACTTTTTCTATGAAGATTTTATTCTCAAACTCACCAGCAAATTTGATTTCTGCTTCCATGGGGCTCCCGTGGTACATTAGTTATGAACTTGCTTGTCTTCTTTATTCGTTATAAGTATGAAGTTAGGAATTAAGCCCTGTTCATTATAGAATCATCTAGCAAAATGTGTGGCACAAGAATACAACACATATTCTTTAAAGGATAGACCAATGATTAAATGAATAATATTAGCTTGAGCTCTACAGTCAGATCTGCTGAGGAAAATCTGGTAAGCCCTGATAGATTTCACTTGGAGCCAAAACAAGATGCTGAAAGTACCAGGAAAAACGAAAGGACATCAAAGGGAAGACAATTGAATGGAATTCTACTCTTTGACAGATGACATGATTCTTTCTCTCATTCTAGCTCTTGCTATTGTAATGTGAACTGCAGAAAATTACTCAACAAGCATGGCCCCATAAAAATCACAGCATTCCACTGATCTAGATGTCTGAATGCTCGCAATCCCAGTATCTTTAACTTGGACAAAACAAAATGAGAAAAATTTTAAAACCTCCACAATGAGGAAGAAAAACTCAAAAACACACAGGTTAAAGGAAAGCAGCTTTAGCATAGAGAAGCGATTATAAAACCTACAGAACTCAGAACAAAATCATAATTTATTATTTCCTTCCTGCCTGCCACCTACCTACCTTTGTTGCTTGTTTCCTTCCTTCCCTCCTCCCTTCCCTCCTCCCTTCTTTCTTTCCTTCCTTTTCTTTCTTGTTTCCTTTCTTCCTTCTTTCCTTTTACTCTTTCCCCTTCTCATTCTTCTTCTTCAAATATTTGTTGAGTATCTACTAGGCATCAAATACAGAGCTTATGTAAGAGATAGAGTGAAGAGTCCCATTTCTTGAGGAACATTGGTTCTTCTTTGTTCCTTCCTTTCTTCTAATCTTTCTCCTTTCCTTATCATAATAGGAAAAATCGTTAGATTCTAAATCAAAGTTTCAATCTTCAAATCCTGTCTCTCCCAATTAATTTCCTTTATCTTCAAATTGCAAAAGTTCTAAGAAAACATTTTTCCTCAGGTATAAGAAGTCAGTATGATGCGATCAAAGAGAACAGCATAGGATGACTAAAGGTGGGATGAAGCTTTGGCTCTGGAGCTTGATCTCTATGTGCCTTTTCTGGCTCTTGGTCTCATCATCTGCAAGAGACAGGTGCTGTCCTTCTGAACATTCTACGGCTCTGGGTGGCACGTTCCATAGTGACCTCATCTAATGTCTCAGGTTCAAGCTATGTGCTGTTTGATACAGCTAGCAGATACTGCATCTGCCAGCCTGTTACAACACTTGTCAGGAAAGAGCTTTAGGATCTAAATTTACACACACACACACACGCACGCACGCACACACACATATGCATACAGACACACACACATGCAAAACAGGACTTTTTAATTTTTCTGATGAACTGCAGAAGGGCAATATGACGGGACAGGCTCTCTTGCATTCGGCAAGGAAAGCTGAATAAAGAAGTACAAATAAGAACACAGCCAGAGTCCATGGATTCCTTTCCTTGAAAACCTGTTTTGGTTTGGCAGAATCTATCCCTCAACCGCTTGCCACACGCCTGAAAGAGTGGATCTACTGTTAGCCAAGCACAACGGAAAGGCTCCCAGATCTCAGAAGATTTTCTAATTTTTTGTGTGCTTTGTTCCATACCTGGGTAATGACAGTTTTTGTGTTCCTGTCACTATTCCCAGACCGCTTTCCCAGCACAGAAACAAACACGCCAGGCACCTCTCCCTGCATCTTCCCCATTTGTGCACTTTGCAGATTCTGCACAAGGAACTCCGTGGCTATCATTTGGTCCCTGACTTGTTGAAGCGGAGTACCACAAAACATGCAGGGATGCCAGGGGAATAGTTTCTGCAACATGCCCTGAATAACTACCTCTGAATTAGAGGCAGAATATGTGTGCAGAAGTAATTGTATTTGCAGTGAGCAATATATTGATGTTAATGCTGCATTTTAGTTCTATTTCCTTTGCCTTCTACCTTTCCTTTTCTCATTGAGGAAAGACTTTTCATATGCATTGTTCATAGTGTACAGATGGTACAAGGTGAATAAAAGAGGAGTCAAATTTAGAACTTTTGAGCTTTTAATTAATCATGTCTTTTTTTCTGGTGAATCTGTAGCAGCCATCATAGTCTTGAATACAATAGATCTTTATGCCAAGAATTGGACACTCGAAAAGAAAAAAATAAATAAATACGTTTTGAATCCCAGGAAGCTTGGAATATCAAGAAGTAAAGATTGAAGAAAAAGGGCAAGTTTTATTCATAAATATTATATGCTATAGAGGAATTTGAAGAAGAGCTAAATCATACCTCAAAGAGTGTGAAAACAGCTGAATTTGAAGAGAAAAGGCTGATGTTTCAAATCATCCAAGCTGCAGAGAAATCGTAGAGGATTAGGAAAGATGTCCAGGATTATACCCCAGCCGTGGTGTGCCTCGGCTCATGTCAGGTCTGTGTAGGCCCTAACCTCCAGATCACCTCACAAACTAAATCACTGTCATGTCTGGAAAGGTGAGGAGGGATGAGGGGAAACCCTGAAGGTAATGGGGAATTTATCTAAATTGAGATTAAAGTTTAAACAGTAGCAAATGTCTTGCTTTGAATCAGTAATATTACATTTTCTTAGTAGGGACGTGCATGTGAGGATGTGCTTGTGAGTCCTGAACCAAGTTATTCTGTAAATAGGGTTCTGTCTTTCTACCCTTTAAAAAATAATTTATATTCCTGTTTGATGTCACTGGTAGGAATAGCCAAGTCTCCTGGGATGTATAAATTTGTTGATCACAACTCAGTGTTGCTATGACCATTCTAATTGAAGAAATCAGAGATTTGAAGTTGTTCTTCAGGTGCCAAAATTGTACATTCATTATTTTTATTACTATCCTTCTTCATTTTTATTAATACTTGTGATTCTTAAATTTATTGAGAATTTACTATCTTCTTATCATGCTAATTGTTATGCTTAAATGATTTTATTTAGGCTACATTATGCCTTGTTGAAACTGATGTTATCTAAGATTTACAAGTAAACTGAGACTCATAGAGATTAAATGGTTTTTTATGATTGTTTGACTAGTGAATAACATATGTGGAATTTAGATTTTTTTCTGACTCTAAATCCCTTTTAAAACATAAGATGGTAGTCTAAATTAAAGTACATGTGTAATGGACAAAGTTCTAAGCACTCTCACCCCAACCCCTCTAATTATTAGAAACTTAATGAATATTGCTATTTACTTTGGTTGCCCACCGTCCGCATCTCTTTCCATGTTTGAGAGATTTCCCACACTGAGGTCTTCATGGGAGATTTGCCATGGCTTTAGGTCAGCTCCAGTAAGCATCACTTATACTATGCTGAGTTTTAGAAGAGTCAGTCACATCATAGGTTACCCATTCCTTCATTTACAGAACAGTACCGAGACCTATAAAGGACCTTCTAGATGCCATAGGAGTAGGAGTGTGTAACAGAAAAGGGACATTGCCTTTCTTTTAATCTATCATTTTATAGAGCATACATGGGAACAGTCTTTTTTGCAAGCAGCAAACAAACATTATGAACTAGGAAACCAAATATAACCCTACCTGGGTTAACTATTCAGGGAGGTGCTGGGAAATACCAGCTAGGTAGCACCTGGAGCCTTTGAGGCATACAGAGATCATGTGCAAATTCTTCTCATAGGAACAGGGGGTACCCTAGCTTTGGTTTGCTCACTGAGGGAAAACATGAGTTTTATGGGTCATTCATTAGATAATCCTTCTGTCTCTCGAAAGCACATGGCCTTGGCAAATGTTAAGTCTTTCCATTAAAGATAGTGACAGATTCATATATAAAATATGAAGATAAAAGGATTATTCAGTCTCCACTTTCTGGTACTCGAAAATTTGATGTATAGCCCTATGCAAAATCTCTCATCCAGGTCTTTTTTATACAGGTGATGTCAATTTAGGCAATGAGACCCATCCACTTCCAGCTCCTGAAGAGCCTGGATTCGGAAAAAGCCTGTTGTCCACCTACTCCCAGCTGTCAGCTCCACACAGGCTGCAGAGACACTAATGGATGAAGTGCAAGAGACTGGCAAGGAATAAACCAGCCAAGAGGGAAGCCACGCCCCCTCCTTTATCCACTCCCAAAACCTAGGTATCCCTTGACTCGTACCTTATCCCACTCAGTTCATGCTCCATTCCCTACCACATCCAAGAAATGACACAAAAGACTGAAACCAGTAGTAATTATAGGGGCTCAAGCACATCATGACCTGCTGTTGACATCTCATGTTCAGGGTTGTGCTATTTGCATTCTCCATTCCAACCTCCTAAGTATTTAGGATAAAGGCGGAGACACCCAGAGTAAGGAGGCTCTTCCCACTGGGATTTGCCTATGCAGCCATTATGAGCTATTTGATTGATAGGGCCAAAGAAACAGCAGTCAAAGTCCCGTCGCAAATTGGGGTCTTCTGCTTATCAGAGAATATAATGGAAACATTGCTATCACCATTGATTAGTATTGCCCATTTTTAGATTCTTCCATGTATGGTTTTCTTCATTTCACCATAATTTTTTGAGATTCATTGAGTTGTTTTGTGTATTGGTAGCTTCCTTCGTATTGTTGAATAATCCAGTACGCAGACATTCTGCAAATCACTTGCCTGTTCTTTGTTAATAGATATATGGTATATTTTCCATTTGAGGGTAAGACTTGTGAGAATTCTTGCATAAGTGGTTTTGTTGTTGACATATGCTTTTATTTCTCATGAGTTCACAACTAAAAGTGGAAGTGCTAGGACATAAATTGGGTGTATGTTTAATTTTAATCAATGCTTTTCTGTTAAATTTATTCGGAGTAGCATTGTTTCTATGGCTTGTATATGGGAGAAAGAACCTAGTCTTTCTCCCAAAAGTTTGATAATTTGTGTCTATAAAACAATTGACAATAAGCTGATTAACAAGAGAAAAATATACAACTATACTAACATCTAAGTACTTGAGAGTCACACAAAATATGAAACTCAAAGAAAGGCCATGTGGTTGAAGCTTAAGAACTTCCTTCATGGGGGAGAAGGAAGCTGTAGGCAATTTTAAAGGAAGAATAAAAAAAAAAAAAGAGGAAGAGTAAATTATGTTTAAAGATAAATTTTTAAAGATAAATGGGCCCAAAGAACAGACAATAGACTTGTCTTTGGATTTCACCTGGGCCCTCGGCTTTTTTTCTGGCAAGTTAGTCTTCTGAAGAACCTGGCCTTCAGGTGGGTAGGAAAACATCAGAGAAACCTCCTTCTGCTGTTACAGGAGCGGGAGAAGAGAGAGAGGCAGGGTGGGAGGGGGCGCGAGAGACAGCAGGGAGAGCTGGTTCTTTTGTCCTTCAAAGCACTAAACACACCAAAGGGTCGTAGGTGGGGATATTATTTTCTGAGTTTCAACACCTGCAATAAAGAGCTGTCATGATATTGGCATCATTCTCATGACCGTTAGTTTTTCCATTTTTAAAAAGCGAATACCATAAAATGTCAAATGTTCTGCTAAATGCAAGAGGTTCAGAGTTAAAAACAGTTTTGCTCTCATAGTTATCAGTAGCTATAAAAAAGGTCCATGCATATAGACGTAGAGGTATTAAAAAACAAAACAAAACAAAGCAGTAAAACAGGTTCCAGGACCTGGCAAATGGAAAGGGAATGCTCTCAGGCTGAGACGGTGGTGGTCACGGGGCTCATTTGCTGAGGCCTGGTGTACCCATGTGCGGTTTATCAAAATATGGCACTGGAGAGGTACATAGAAGAATGGTCTTCTTCCGCCCAAGGTATGTTAAGCAGGCAAATTGAATACCCACTCCATGGAATACTGTATGTTTACTAAAATTATAATTAGGAAAACACTGTGTAATAAGTTGGAAAAATATTAGCACCTATTGGAAAGGAAAACAGACGTAACAAAACTCCCTCGGCAATGATTATAACTGTATAAATTATGCTTGTGGATATGGGATAGAGAGAAATCTGGAAAGTGAAAACAATTCATGTGTTATTGTAGTGCAATGCTAGATGACTTCTTTTTCATTTTTTACTTTCTTACAGATTTTTTTCTTTTGGTACAATGATGCTTTCAAAGAAAAAAAAAAGATTAGAAATTATTCCTGTCCAGAAAAACAACCTTGTCCCAGACTTAAGGATGTGAAAGTTGTTTGTGTGATACTTTCTACACTTGAGGCTGCTGAGTAGCTGTGTTCAGACACTCCTGTTAAAGTAGATATCAGGACTGTTTTGACGGAATGTGCCAGACAGGCATGACTTAAGCAAGCTGCAGCCCTCGTTCTAAGGAAAGCAATACAAGTAGTTTCTCAAGCCCTTTCTACTTGAGGGATACAAGAGGCAGACAGACTTTAGGACTCGGAGTGGGAGATATATGGGTGGGGGGTAAAGAGAATGCAGCCAGAAGTGACCAACTTGCTCTGGTGGTTGTAGAAGCAACAGTCACAACTTGTGTCTAGCAACACTTAACCCAGTACCATTTTTCCCAAAACACTGAAGTGTGGGAAACTGGCTACCCAGCTGCCAACTAGACTCTTTTAATTTTTCCTTTAATTGGCTCAAACCTGGCCAACACAGCCATGGAGTTCCTCCCTTTTCTTGCATCCTTGGGTATAGTAATGGTACACAGTTGATGCATCCCAGCAAGGGCTCCCAGCATGGAAGCAGTTCAAACAGGGGCCCCCAGCTGCTATCCAGATCAAAGAGATAAGCAACTTGTTTCCAAATGAGTTATTGGCCCTGGCAGGCTATGAGGCACTCTCATTCTTCTTAGAGGAAGAAACTTTGGAAAGGTCTCTAGAGGAGTGGAAGGGTAAGGGAATTTAAGAGATCTCCAGCACTTGGGTCACCTTAGCTTTCCTGGCTCACGTACGACAGGAATAATCAGGGCTTTCTCAGTCAGTGGCTTCTGTTCCCAGGCCTCCCAGCCTGTGGTTCCAAGTGAGCTTCCACTAGGGAGAATCAAGTACCCCGTGTTGCTTGCTGGCTCCTGCTCTCTCCCTGCTCTCTGAAACTTTCCCTAGAGCACCACTTTTAGTGCCCACGACCCCGGAGTGTTACGTCCTTCCTCCACGAGCTTCTTATTGTTGTTCACAGCAATGCGATAGCTTAAGTAAAGCCTGCGTGGCTTGCTGAGGTTGCTGAGGCTTCTTCACAAGACGCCGCTGCTGCCCCACAGGCTTCCCATGGTTCTGTCAAGGCTGCAAATTTCCCAAGGCAAAACTGTGCCGCTGCTTCTCCCCGCACTGACTCTGATCATCCCTGCAGAGCTGATTGGGTGACTTCTGCCCAGAAGTGAGGAGCTTGCTTCCCTTGTCATTGGAACATCGAAGCATTCAGAATCAGGCCAGTTAGGAATGGAACACAAAGGAAGTTATTTCTGTTTTTACACCAAGCCCCACCCAGTGGAGTAGGATTGGGGAGCTGACACATACACTGGCACATAGCCTGCCATTGGTGCTGCCCTTCCTTCCCAGGAAACTCCTTCTGCCTCCTAGAGCCAATCACAGTTTCAACATGCATTGTCATCGGAAACTCATGATGGAATTTAATCCCCATTTTGAAGCACTAAGTGGGTGAAAACCTAACCCAACAATGGTGCTTACAACTAGGGTCTTGGGTGATAATTGGGATTAGATAGAATCATCATGATGACACCTATGATTGAATACGGGTGACTCTGTTAGAAGAAGAGAGATCAGGAGAGACACATGTGAGCTCTGTGTCTCTCACCATGTGATAATTTGCACCATCTCAATACTCTGCCACCAAGGCCATTGCCAGATGCGGCCTGTCAATCTTGGGCTAGAACTGTGAGCCAAAATAAACCTCTTTTTTTTATGACTCATCCTATCTGTAGCACTGCGTTATTAACAACAGAAAATGGATTAAGCTAGACCATATAATTTCTTTCTCTACTCCCTCCAGTTTCTGAAACTCAGACCTTATTTCGAACATATGTGTTGAACCAAAGCACGTGCGACACTTCATAATCACCTCCGAACTACTCAGTAGCTCTTTTCCCTCTATGGACCTCCACTCAGTACCACAAAGCACAGCATCCAGAGTGGGCTCTGTCCTCATTTAGCAACTACTCTCACCTTGTGTTCCTCTGAGACTGGTGACGCGGTGAATTTCCTTCCTGAGTACCCAGTGTATTACAAGAAATTTATTAAAGACTATTTAGTGGCTTTGCAGGGCATGGTGGAGCATGCTTGTAATCCCAGCATTCAGTAGGCTGAGCCAGGAGGATCACTGCGAGTTCAAGGCCAGCCTGGGCTACAAAGTGAGCTCAGGACCAGCATGAGCTGCATAGTGAAACTCTGTCTCAAAAAGACCAAAAAAAAAAAAAATAGTACCTTAGAAAATCTCTGGAAAGGTAGGTGGATAAGGCCTTAGGTTAAACTTTCAGGAAAAATTAGAAGTGAGGAACAAGGATCAGAATCAAGTGGTCTCTGCCAGGCTCTGAAGGCTGTTGCTGGCCCCTTTCCCCATTAAATGGATGGTCTGCGCTTTGCCTTGACTCAGTTTCAAGGCAAAGTCTCAGCTGGGTACATCTGATTGGTGGAAATTCAATTTAAATTGCTTTCCTTTGTATACTGGCATTGATTTCATATTATCATTCTTTATCTACAACACATGTTGTTTGGTCCAGTACTTTGGGGACAATGTAAAAAGCCACCACAGATCCCTGTACTTGGCTTCTGAAATTACCCTCAGCTTAAGAACCATCCTAGGCTTTGTCTGGTTGATTCCACATCTTTCTTTTGTTGGGTCTCATTGTTGCTAATATCGTACATCAGCTCTTCCTGTTATAACCATCCCTGTTGAAATTTATGCCCTTACCTTAAACTGTCTAGCGGAGGTTTTGGGTAGCATTCACAGCGATTGGGCTGAAGTTCCATGGACCAAAACCATGTTAGTCAGCTTTCTATCACTGTAACAATATGCCTGAGATAACTGACGTACAAAGAGAAAGTATTTATTTTGGCTCACAGTTTTGAAGATTTCGGTCCATAATCAGTTGGTCCTGTTGCTTTTGAACCTTTTTGAGGTAACACGTAAGGGTGGGAGCATGTGAGATGACCTACTTCACGACCAGGAAGGAAAAGAGGGAGGACGAGTCTGGGATTACACAGCCCCTTTCACGGCTACAGACCCAGTTACCTAAACGCCTTTCCCTCAGGCTCACCTCTTGAGGATTCCATCACCTCCCAGTTGCACTACCCTGGAGACCAAGCCTTTAGTGGACTTCAAGGGGACAATGGACATCTAAGCTAGAGTCAAAGTCCTGTCAAAGTTTCTGCCTTCACCAGTGGCCCACACAGGACTTTAAAATGCTCTTCCAAACAGTCCCACAATTTCTTTAGCCTCTGTGATAGAAAGAAGAGGGAACGTCATACTGATTTGTTAATAAAAGAGAGTGAGGGGCTGGGGATATAGCTTAGCAGCACAGCACCTGCCTGGAGAGCACAAGGTCATGAGTTCGATTCCTGGTACCAGAAAAAAAAAAAAAAGCGCAAGTGCTCTGGCAAAGGAAATCTCCTGAGTTAGGTGAATGACTCCCCTTGGATTTTGTGTGAAACAGTGGTGCCAGTACAGGGTTTCCTGGTGGAAGAGAGAACAAAAGGCGGGGAAGGAGCATATGGATAAAGAGGAGGGAAGGAGGCTGATACCTGAGATAATATACCAAGAACAGTATAGCGACTTTGATGATTCTGAATCCCCTAAGACACTGTTCCTGCAGGCAGCAAAATAAAGAGTAAAGTGATGTATTGCTCCGTGCCTGCAAGCAATTGGTCATTTCAAGGAATAACGGTGTCGGGGAGGGAGGCTGTTAGGCACCCGTGTTCTCACCATTGTCCCCTGGAAAGCTTCTTTGCTATTGATCATTTCCTATTTTACATGTCATGCTTAGCACTTCTACATCTTCACTTACGCCTATGATCTTTTGACTATCTAAGCACATGAAGCTCTGTAAAGGTCAAAGAAATCTTATTTAATGTTATCTTCAATTTATGAGTGATATTTTTTCCCATTTGGTAATGAAGATTTTATTGTTTAAAAAATAAGCAAGGACATCTTTGATTTTTTAACTTTGAAATTTCCTTTCAAAGACATTTTCACCAGCACACATACGTTTATAAATGCTAGACTATGTGACTTTGAGTATTTCATGACTATGACTTCCTATATATGCATTCAGCCATATTTGCTTACAGGTACATGCATATGTAGGTAAGAAACTGTTCTTATAAAATTTTGATATTGTTGTTTGTGATCTGAATGCTAAAATGACAGCAGCAGTTAGCCAGGTGTGGTGGCACACACCTGTAATCCCAGCTCTCGGGAGGCTGAGGCAGGAGGATCATTGTTTGAGAACAGCCTAGGCTACAAAGTAAGTTCAAGGCCAGCCTGCACTGCATAGTGAGACCCTGTCTCAAAAAATAGGGCCAGGGATTTAGCTCAGTGGCTTAAGTGCTTGCCTGGCAGGCGCAAGGTTGTGAGTTTGATCCCCAGTACCAAAAACATAAAAATAAAAATAAAAAAGTAAAATGACAGCAGCAAACATCTCGGTCAATGCGTCTCAGATGTGTACGGCTTTGCCCGTTAGGTCGCTCAGTGATGCTGGGAGGTATTTTTGGCTGTCACAGTTGGATTTGACGTGTCACCGGGACCCTCATAAACAGAAGTCAAGGATGCTGCCAAGGACACTACGAGGCACAGGGCAGCCCCCTACAACAAAGGGTCATCTCTCCCAAGTGTCCACAGTGCCGCAGAGTTGAAAACTATTCTAGAGATAGAAAGGCTGGCACATCAGTCACTGAACAAATGCTGATGAAGTGCCCATGATGTAAATGACTCCATTTCAGTCCTGGTTTAGATACAAGCAGAAGTTAAGCAGTTATTATTTTGCCCCCAGTTTGTTTACAACTCAGTAAGAGAGAGCATCAGGCAAGGTCCAAACAGGAAGCATTTGGTAGGCACAGAAACTGGGGAACTATTTATAAACAATGAACGTAGGGAAAGAGTAAGAGATAGTTTAGTTACTCGATCTAGTATCTGCTGATATGTTATAATCCCTATGTCACACGGACCTAAGGTATAAAAGAGAAACTGAAACTTGGAGGGAAATTGGGCCCCAGTATGCCAGCTACTTTCAGTGGAGTGACCTTCTGTCAAGAGACAGAGCCTCTTGGGGAAGGAACCAGGGGACTAAATATCCTCTCTCTCTCCCTTCTGCTGCAAGGGGACCTCAGATCAAAGCAAACAGAAGCCAGAAGCTGTTAGTGCTTTGCTTTCAGCTCAGCATCCAACTGTGGGATGCGGGATAGGGGGCAGTGAGAAGCAGACTGGGGATCGGAAGGAGCAGAGACTAACCAAAGGTATCTGAGCGATGAGCTACTTTATACAATAACTCTTCATTTGAAGCAGAAGTTGTAAGTGCCAGTAGACAGGCCCAGATTAGGGATTCTTGGCCTTCAGAGGCATGAAAGAGTCTTTCTAGATTGAATGAGCTCAGGGAAAGTTAGGAAAGAACATGGCATTTGAGAAGATGGTCTTGCAGAATGAGTAGAGTAGCTTATGCATCATTAACCTCTTCCTGCGTTGAAAGGTCACTTTCTTCTTTTGGGTGTGGAGTAGGAAAGGTGAGTTTACAAGCCTCCCGAGAGTCACCATCCTACTCTCCTTCCCACAGTTCTAGCTTCATCTCTGGTGTCTATTTCTTTGGGCAGTGGTTTCTATCTAGGATGCTTCGCCCTCTTTATAGTGACCCACAGAATGGCAAATTGGGCAGACCCTACTTCTCTTCATTATATACATTCTTTTGTTCTTTACAACACCCTGTAATTATCTAGCCATCTATCTCTCTATCTACCTATCATCTACCTATTACATCCCTACCTCAGGTCCTGTGTAGGGTGACAGTAACAAAAGGAAATTATAGTATAGGAGCACAGATATTTAAAACTCTGCATCTAGCATGCGTCTTGCCCTAGTTCCAGGGAAAAGTACAATGTGCAGTGCACACAGGGAATGTTCTTGTGGGCTCCCTCAGTTCCTCCTCAGGCTCCCTGTTGGTGAGGTCTGCTCCTCATTTAAAGCCCGTCCTCGTGCTTTCTGTGACTCTTCACTCATTTCAGCAAATCTTTCTCTTTCTAAAGATTCCAATCTCATCCCAGTCAATATCTCCCTTTCTGCTAGCTGAACATTGACTCAGCTCTGAGTTATTCATTTAAGACAATATCCCAAGGAGAGCCGATGGTGGGGTTGACATCCCAAGTCCCACTGAGACTCTAGGTTTGGTGTCAGTGTACTTTATCCAGTCCTTCTGAGGTCCCCAGATGACAGAAAGTTGCAGACAGTTCTCGTATTTTATTGATTTCTCACTGGAGAGCTGTAGGATTTCTTTATAACTCTTCACCAACACATAAACTCCCTACTACTGCACACACATACACATCTCCCGAGGACAAACATTAATTATCACAGATATTGCAGTGTAAATTCATAAAGTAGAAGAGAAACATTTTACAGCGTCCCCATAGTTCTCAAAGTCTCTCCTCTATGTGTAATTAACACTTCACATAATTTACCTTTGAACAGTGTAAGTGCTCCCACCCTTTCTAAAGGTGACCTCCAGGGCCTTTTGCAATAAGAAATGGGCCCCTTTTCCAGTTTTATGCCTCTTAAGAACTGCTCTCATAACTACACGAAGACCTAACAGAAGCTTTGTAATTACTTTTCGAAAGAGTTAGATTAAATTCTTAGCCAAGGGCCATTCTCTCCTCCAGAGTTTCTGAAGGGAGAGGAACAAGATGCTTTTGTTTTCCTAGTACTGTAAGGTTTTAAACTGAGAGAGGAGTTGGAGCGGGAGGACAGATAGTCATAGTGGAAAGAATCACGTGAGTAGAAGCACAGATATTGAAAATAATGGACATCATTTTAAAAAATGTTATCTAAGAATGGAAAGGCAAGTATTTGTTAGTATATATAGGGGTATCAAATTAAAGATAATGTTTGATCAACTCCTTTGAAGATATTGTTGCATTTAAAAATTGTATGCATGGAATTTAAAGGTTATTAACTCACTGGAACAGAAATATAAATTCATTTGGTTTTTCTAAGATTCTGCTATCACTTTTTCTGTAGTCAACTATTTTCTTCCGACCTGACCGTGAATTCCCTTCATGATACCATGGGCGAATTCCATCTCTCTGTACACTTTCAGTTATTAGGTTATTCCTGTCCTTTAGACGCGGCGTTGCCTATTTTAATTTGCTAACTTCATCGCCATTTTGTTTCCTCAGCTTTTCCCCCACTGTGGAGGTTAGGCTGGTGGACAGAGCCTAGGAATTCAGAGGGGGCACACGCCACGCTGCTGTCAGGGCCCCAAAGGTGAGAGAAGGATGACACATATCTTCACAGACTGCCAAGCGGTAAACCATTGCTTTTCTCTGTTACTTTTGTTTCTTTTCTAACACTGAGCAGCCAGTACCAATGATTTTCTGGTACCAATGATTTTCAAAGACACATGGCTGTCAGAATTCCATGAATGCTGGCTGTTTTATGGAGGATGTTTACTGGTGTTTGTGAGAGCCCTGGGCAGGGGAAGTGGTTCCCCTACACATTAATTTGGATTCTTCTCTCACTTCCAATTTCTGCTTTTTTTTTTCTAAGTACACACTAAAGCTGTCTCCCATTAGATCTGGTTTCTAGATGTCTCAGAGCATACCAGCAGCCCCAACCAACAGTTCATGCCAGCAGCCCTAGCTACAAAATTCTCAAGATATCTACCTTCATTGTTCCTCTGGAAATTTATATGTCTTTGCCACATGAAATAGTGATCAGTTCTAGCTTTCCCACTGAGATACAGTAGTGTTTCCTTATTGGCAGTTTTGCTTTCTATGAATGTAGTTAATTGTGGTCCAGCAAGATCTAAAAACATTAAATAAAAAATTTTAGAAAGACAACTCAGTTCATACATTTTAAATTGTGCATAGTTCTGAATAGTGTAATGATATTTTACATTATTCTACACCAGCACAACTAGGATATAAAAACATTCTTTTGTTCCATTAATCACACTGTGTATGCCATCCATCTATTAGTCACTTAGTCACTAGCCCAGTTACTATGTCCACTGTCACAGAAGTTGTGTTTAAGTATCTCCTGTTTTACTTGACAGACCCAAAGCACAAGAGGAGTATTGCTGGCAATTTGGATATTCCCAAGCAAAGCCATAAAGTGCTTCCTCTGTGTGAAAAGTGACATTTTTTGACTTGAGAAAAAGTATTAACATTTGCAGTAAGGACAGATGTATCCATGAAATTGTGAATAGGGAGAAAAAAATTTGTGCTAGTTTTGTCATACCTTAAACAGCAAAATTATCACCAAATTGTATAATGAATGTTTAATTGAGATGGGAAAGGCTAAATTATAAGGCTTGGTACTATCCATGGTTTCAGTCATCCGCCTGGGGGAGGGGGGCTGTCTTGGGCGGCAGCCCCTGCACATAACGGATCAGGGGTCACTGCATCCTCCTACGTCTGCTGGGATTTCTCTCTTCTCCCCCCATTGCCATGCCCTAGCAATAATGGATTTACAAATCCATTAGCTTGTCAACTTCCAGACAAGATGATCTTCTACTAGAAGATCTTACTTCTTATTCTCAATTTAGAAGAAGGAGAGGTGATTTAGGTGCTTCCCACTTTATCATTGATTCTTCTGGAGGATCCTCCCTTTGCTTGGGGAGAGAAGAGAAGACCTACTTTTCTTGAACATGACATTCCTGCAAAGTCACCTCCTCTCCCTCTCAGCCCTTCTTTTATATTGAGTGGTGTGCGGGGAGGGGGCGGGCAGTGTTAGATTCTCTGAGTGCCATCACTTTGCAAGCCCTGCAGGAAGAGAGTGAACAGAACCTCCTGTGGCCCTCTCAAGTGAGAATTAGGGCTGCAGCTTCTTCTGTTCCTAATCCTGGACCTAAATAACTGTTAAGGACTTGATACATTGGGTCAACTTGAGAAGTTTAGAAGTGTCACTAAGCCACTCAGCAGTGAGCCAGGGTCCTTGCCTTGTAAACCTCCTCAGCCTGTGCAGGAGGAGGGCACATAGGCGACGTGAGTGCTACACCCGCCTTGGGTGGGGCAGCCTGCTTACAGCACAAGGGACCAGAAGAGGCTTGTTCTACCCTCCCAGCCCTTTGCTTTTGCTGCCTTTGCTGTTTTCTACCACTTTGAAGTGTTGCCCCTGTGCCACTCCACCCTGCTTTGGAGCCAGCTGATTACAGACTGAAACCTCCACAAACTGTAAGCTAAATAAACCTTTCTTTCCTTAAGGGGTGTCAGGTATTTTGTCCCAGCAATAAGAGAAAAGTGACCAAGATAGGACTGAAAGTTTATGTCCCCTAAGTTCATCCACTGAAGCACTGACTTCTAAGGTGACGGTTCAAGGACATGAGGCCTTTGGGGAAAACGAGACTAAGATGAGGTCACGAGACTGGAGCTTCCTGGATGGAATTAGTAACCTTGTAAGAAGAAAGATCCTCTCTCTCTCAATGGGCCACGTGAGCACACAGTGAGAGAGACCACTTGCCAACCAGGAAGAAGTCTCTTATCCAGAAATTAACTTGCCAGTGCCACCATGACCTTAGACTTCCAGTTTCCAGAAATGTGGCACATAAATGTCTGTTGTTCAAGCCACTCAGTCTATGGTTTTTTGTTCCAACACTCTCAACTGACTAAGACACCTACAACAACCAATATTTGTCAACCAACATGCTGTTACTCTTGTGCCTACCTTCCTGAGCTACATGAAGCCCTTCTAGAACTTTGGGTTAGGTACTGAATTTTATGATGTCACACACTTTCCAAGACTCAGAAAATTTTATTACTTACATAAATGAAGTATAGGGAAGCTCTCAAACCAGGTCCAAAGTTGCGTGAGAGATTGAGAAAATGAGCCAGGCCTAGGTTTCAGTGGTAGCTGAACTGTAGGCTTGATTGAGACTTTTCTATTCAGAAGGAACTTGGAGCAGTGAACCCTCCTGCAGCTGCTGGGAGGAAGTACCTAGGACTCTTTATCAGTTTTTCAAAACATGGGGCATAAGGGGTAGTACAAGCAGAAAGATTTAAAGCTATCAGCATTTTAACATGAAATGGAACCAAACTACCAAAGTTACATAGATATCAGAGAAAACAAAACTTATCCCATTGTTACAGCGTTCACTGTGGAAAGCTGGGCCAGGTCCCAGAGAAGCAAAAACCAAGGTGAGATTGAATGCGCATGGTCTTAGCAGGAAGGGTCCCTGCGGAAGAGAGGGAAGAAGAGAGGGGCCTGGCGAGTGCGGAGAAAGAACCATCTGACCACGAGGCAGCACTGACCTTAAATGAAGGACAGAGGAAGAAAAAGATTGCATTGGAAATAGCCTAGACTTCCTTGTAGTCTAGAAGTCGTTCATCAAAGTCTTGGGATGTCCTTGGACCGAAGCTGGTCAGCCAAGAGGCCGCTGCCAGAACGGGTCTGTCCTGGTGTCCCTGCTGCGCTCAGCACTGAGCATGGATGAGCAAACAGGTTTCACAGCTCAGCTGCTGGGCCCCTGGTCAACTGTGCTTGCTGTAAGAGCACTGTCAAGCACATCCTCGAAGCCACCGCACAGTACCTAACCCCAGTGATTCTGCCCACTGCTGAAGATATTTCGGAGTTCTTTTTCAGGGAAACTTCTTCATCGGGTAGTACAGAAGCAGTGAACAGTGCAAAGAAAGACTTTGGTGGTGCTTAAAATGATTTTTCACCCTAGACCAAAATTAGTGGGAATATCTATCTCAGTACTGAATCAATCTGGCTTTTTTTAAAGAAAATAATGCACTTAGATGATAAAAATTACCACCATTAATAACATTTCAAGGAATGTGCCACAAGATTTGAAGGCAATTCCAAGAAGCAACTCATAACATCATAGAAATAAGTACATAGCTTCCCAAGATGACTTAATTTTCATTAGCCATAGTATTTCAGGAGTAATATTAGAAATAAAAGTAACTCCAGCTTATTCTCCATTTCCTCCGCTTGTGTGCACAAGCAGATGGGTACGCGCGAACGTTTTTCACTTTGAAGCCGGCTGACAGGACCCTTCTAAAGCTCTATACCTAATATTGCAGTTGGACTTCTGCATTTTTTTTATCAAAAGCTTTCTAATTTTATAACCTTTATGGATCACACAACCTTCATTCAACTCAGGTATCTGTAGTTGAGTGCGCACTAGTGTGTTTTCTGTGTACTACGATGGCTTTCCAAACTCTCTCGTCCTCAAACTTAGGTCCATATGGTTCTCCATCTGGACAGCGCTTTCCTTCACTCGTGTTTTTAAATGTCTTTGGATTGTTGAATAAAAAGAAGCGAAAGGGCATATCTGCAGAAAAAGCCTGGTTAGGCAAGACTCTGAAACAGGCAGAAGGATGGAGGAAGGACCATTCCTTACCCTTCCAGAACTCACTCAAGTTCGAAGTTTCCACAGTAGCAGTTCGGGAAAAGGATCTTTCTTCAAACCACTAGAGGGCAGCGGTGTGCAGACAATCGCTGGATTTGGACAGGGTGCCGAACTCCTGGGAATAACAAGGGCGGGACTCTCAAGTTCCTGTATGACCAAGTCTCTTTCTCTGTTCAAAACACATCAGTCTCCAATAAAGATGTCTCTTCCTGGCTCCAAATCATCCTAGCATTTCTTCCCTGCATCCCACTCCATAAGACCATCCACAAACCCCTTGAGAGGTTTTACTGCTGAGACTATGGTCTCTATGAATGGAGGCTAAGGAACTCCCACCGTCCCAGGGAACACAGAGCAGGGAGACAAACGACCTAGGAAAAGGGGACGGAGGTGACTCAAGAGACACCTCAGAGAGATTCAGAAACGCAAGAGATTCAGGTCCCGGATCTGCCATTGGCTGTGTGATGCTGAGCAAATCACTCTGCCCCCTGAAGCTATGCATGCTTAGCTGTATAATAGGGAGAAGAGTTTTCTGCAGTCGCAAGTGTCTGCAAGAAAAAACTAGATCTCACTAAATATGCTGATTCAAAGACAAAAGCTTTGTTGTCTCTTGTCATTCACTAAGTAAGCAGTAAAATGGGTGGCCAAAAGCTTTAGTTCCAAAATTCTAAATTCTGAATATTAGTTATAGATTCTTGGTGAATGAAATTCCAAATTAAAGACTTGTTTGGGTCTGCAGCTCAGATGGGAAGTTTTCTCGCATATTCATACAATGAGAAAAAAGCAGAAACCTAAACTGACAACTTTTCTCAATCAATCAGAAGACTAAGGTCGTAGGGTAAACTTCTGGCCCCAAGGCAGAGGAGACAGATAGACCAACAGACACCGAGAATCACAACTTCCTGGAGCAAAGCCTGGGAACAGAAAACTGTAAGACCTAGTGCCAGATTCCTTTTACCCAATCGGTCATGTCTGAGTTACAACAAAAAGTAACAAAGCATACTAAAAACTATTTTAAAGAGATGGAGACAGAACAAGCCTCAGAAGAAAATGTATCACAGTATCTAAGTTCAGACCGGGAATTTGAAACAACTATGATTAGCATGTGAAGAGCTGCAATGGAAACAGGAGACAACGTGCAAGAACCAATGAGTAATATAAGCAAGGAAATGGGCACTAAGAAAGCATCAAAAGTAAACGATAGAAGTGAAAAACATCATAATGGAAATGAAGAATTCCTTTCATGGGTCCATCAATAGACTGGGCTTTTTGAAAGAAACAATCAGTGACCTTGAAGAAAAGTTAATAGAAACTTCCAACACTGACAAATAAAGATGAAAAAAAAAGAGCAGAATATCTAAACTTGTAATAATGGTAAGGTGTAACAAATGTGTAATAGGAATATGGAACCGAATTGAGGATTTTTCACTCCTGTCTGTTCTTGAATTATTCAACCATGCCGCCTCAGCCTGCAAAACCCTGAGATAAACTAAGAAACCATATTTTTTCCTGTAATTATCAAACCTTATTAAATTATCTCCATTTAAAAGGTGAAAAACTTCATGAAGGACCATGAGACTTTGAGATACAGGAAAGAGGCTTGTCCCACGCTCTGCAGTCTCATAGTTCTTATTAGCTTGTGTTTGATGCCTCTTCTACTCTCTCGTGCTCTCTGCTTGTATCCAGTCCTTCAAGAGAGCATTAAAATAAACCATTGAGTAGTGGTCAGTGAGCCACAGAGCTCATACTTCTCCACAGTATTAACTGGAAGTCTTCTTCTGTTTCTGATGGGATTTTCTTTGTACCGAGCTGGAGAAAGTTTGGACAGTTTGGAGTACCATGTGAAGACAGTCTCCTTCTGCCCTTGAAAGGACGTAATCTTTGGGTCTCCTGACTATACTTTTTCATCCACTTCCATTTCTTGCTCTTCATGTAATCACTTTTACTGTAAATATCTTAAGTATTGTGGAAGACTTGCCATACTTCATTCTTATCCCAACCTTTCCAAGTTCAGTTTTCACCCTGTTTAGAAATCTTCAGTAGCACCCTTCATGCGAATGACTTTCAAGCCCCTTTCATAACCCGCCACACCTCTCAGACACTTTCCCTTTTTACTGGCTCCTAAGCTCCCGCAGCGCTGAGCTATTTGTACTGACCTAAACTCATTCCCTTGCTTCCTTGTCTTTACATACTCTGTTCATCCCTCCACCTTTTGGAATGAATAATCAGCGTGATTCTTTGAGATCTGGCTCCATAGTAGTCTCTACCACGAGGTCTTCCCTGAGAAACCGGTCCAGGTTTCATGCGTCTGTCAGATCTTTCCAGATAACCTGGAGACAGCTGTGGTCTACAATGGCAGTCTGCAAATGCCCAGGCCAAAGGCCGTGTCCTTTCCCTTAACCGATTACCTAGGATAATACATGGAGCAGGCCTTGTGATAGGAATCAAATCACAGTCCTCCGCTCCTGCAGATTCGGTGTTCACAAATTCAACCAACTGTACACTGAAAATACTTTTCTAATTGTATCTGTGAGAATGTGTACATCCTTTTTTTCTTACCATTATTCCCTAAACAATATAGTATAACAGTTATTTACATAGCCTCTATTATGATTAATCCACAGATGATTTAATGTATATGAGAGAATATGCATACGTTATATGCAAATATTATGGCATTTTATATAAGACACTTGAACTTCATGGATTTTGATAGCTTGGAGGGCCTGAATCCAATTCTCCATGAATGCTAAGGGATATCTATATAAGTGAGCTGATGAAATGTAAAATCTCAAAAATAAATTGTGGAAAGAAAGTAAATGTGAATATTAAGAGAGAAGAAAAGCGAAGGTAGATTTAAAAAAACAGGAAAAAATGACAGAAATATTCTGTTTATTATTTTAAACATATAAGTACTATTAATGTTTCAACTCTGATTCTAACAATTGAGGAAGTACAGTTTAAGAAATGCTTCTAAAAAAGTAGTTTGGAAGAAAACATTTCAAAAATCAGTGCAACTAAGCAGAATGTCTCTTCAAGTGCTAAATACTTTCACTAGCCATCAAAAAGAAAAGAAAACATAAAAAAGAAGGAAAGCATAGAGAAAGACAAAGGAAGATCAAACATAGCAGCTATGTCAATAAAAGCAAAAAAAGGAAGGCTCCCTATTAAAAGGCAGAATTTGAAGTTGGGTCAAAACCCTAAAACGGTGTATTTTCCATCCATAATTTGCAGATCTAAAATGAAAAGATCCAAGCAGATAATGATAAAAGTATAGGCAAAGACATACATAAATATTTAAAGAGAAAAATGTAGAAAAGGGAGTTTGCCATATTAATATAATACAATGTAAAAACCCAATGTCAAAGACTTTTTGTAAGATAAAAGGCTATTTTAATTGCTAATTAATTTCAATTTTAATAAAAAGTTAAACATATGTAATCCATTTCTTTTTAATTCTAAGAAGACTGCTATACCATGAGTGCATTTCTTAAAATCCATGTTAAATCCCTAACCTCCCAACTTGATGGTAGCTGGGGATAGAGCCTTCGGTATATAATTAATTTTAAATAGGGTCAGGGCACTAGCATCCCCATGATGGTATTAGTGTCCTTATAATTGTAAGATGCCAGAGCCCTTTGTCTCACTGTCATATGAGGTCACACGAAGGTGTCTGTCTGCAAGCAAGGAAAAAAAAAGAAAGGCTCACCAGGCACTGAATCTGCTGGTGCCTTGATTATGGACTTCTCAGTCTTCACAACTCTGAAAATACGGGTGTCTGTACGAGCTTAGACCACTCACTGGCTGGTATTGTGCATAGCAGCCTGAGCAGACTAAAGAAAAACCTCATAAAATACAGTTCCTTGAACTTCACCCCCCTCATCCAGTGTATCTTAGAAGTGATATTTTTCAACTATTTCAGGTATTTCTTATATATAGCACCACATTTAAAGTAATGTATATAAACTTACATTTACCCCTCAACAATACTGGCTTTCACTTCTTACAATAATACAAGCACAGGAGTGGGTTTTTTTCACCTACCTTATACTCCCCTCATTTTTTATTTTTATTTTTATTTTTTGCTATAGTTACATCACAGTTTGGATTTATTTATGCAGCCAGCATCGTATCAGTTAAGAATGCATATACTTGGTTGCAAATAACGTAAAACACAATGAACTGTGGTTTTTCAGGTCAAGGGCTGATGTGGTAGCTTTATATTTTCATCAGAAATACAACTCTTTATTTTTCTCTTCTCCCATTTTTGACTTGTGGATTTTGTTCTTACAGTCACAAATTAGGTGCTGTACTGCTGATATTGTGTCCATATCTCAGGGGTGGATAAAAGGAAAGAAGAGAGGTAAGATGGAGAAAAGAAAAGAAAAATTTTCCCAGAAACCTTTAGATTTTGTTTCTTTAGTAGGCAGTTTGTCACGATGGCAAGGCAGTGTAGCACTGCACACATTTTTAGTCACATTGCTGCCCATGTTGTTTGGTTTTGTCTTGTTTTGCTTTGCTTTGCTTTGCTTTGTTGTGGTACTGGGAATCTAGGACCTGGTGTACAATAGGCAAATACTCTAACACAGCTACACCTCAGCCCTTTTCATTTGCTTTTGTGACAGTGTCTTGCTAAGTTGGCTGGGTTGGCCTCAAACTATAATCCTCCTGCTTTAGCTTCCTGAGTAATTGTGATTACAGGCATAAACTGTTGCACCAGAAAAACAGAGGTGCTGATGATCATGAAGAAAGGGGTGTAGAAACCGGCAAAGCAACCAGTAATGTCTGCCACAGATGTTTTTATTATTACTACATGAATACTGTTAAGAGCTTAATAAGTAATATATTATGAGTATTTTCTTTCTTGCACATCTTTGCTTGGAGTCAGTGCTTGCCTTTTATAATTATTTAGGTTTTCTTTTTCTGTCTTAAACTCGTCGTTGACTTTTTCTATAAACATCAAAAGCTCTGTAATGTATCTCTCAACATAAGATCTATGTGTTTCAATGTGTCAGATATTCTGTCATCTTTGGCTCTTTTCAGGAAGCATCACTAGTAGAGCCTCCACCTTTATGCTTCAGTGTAAATTAACTGCCTTCTAGGCTTGCTGCTAGCCTGTTAGCCTGGGACTCAACTTCGCCACTGTCCTGGAATTCCTTTGATCCCCTCCTCTATCTTCCTGAGTTCTCCATCTTTTGCTTTTTCTTTTTTCTTTTCTTTTCTTTTGTTCTTTTCTTTTCTTTTTCTTTTCTTTCTTTTTTGTGTGAATCACTACCAAACTTAAGTTGAAGCTTATCCTTCAGTTTCAGAAAGAAAAATGAAAATAATTGGAGAAAAGCTACTCTTTCTTCAGAATTTTGCATTTCCCCCCATGTTTAATCGAATATTTTGTTAGTCTGGGATTGTAAGATGGCAGAGGTTCCCCTCAGATATTTGAGACCTTTGTTCCATTGCTTTTCTTTTTCTGTTCTTTTGAAATTCAATGCTATTCTGCTCACTGCTCTTTTGTCACCTGCTTCTCAACAGGCACTGTGTAATTTTGGAATCTGTTTTACATAGTGTTCTCCAGAAAAACAAAAATGGGAGGTTATCGCAGTTGTCTCTCTGATGTCTGTCTGTCTGTCTCATTCGGAGAGAAAGAGGGAGAGGGAGGGAAAAAGGAGGGAGTGGGGAGGGAAAGAAGGGGGAGCAGGAAGGGTAGGCAGGGAGAGGGAGGGAAATGAGAACTGACTCACTTGATCATGGAGAGTCGCCTGATGCACTATCTGCAGGCTGAAGGTACAGGACTGGGAGAGCCAGCGATGCCATTCAAAGTCTGAAGCTGGAGGACCAGGATCCTCCTCGTCCAGAGACAAAAGGAGGAAACCTCGGACCAAGGAGAGACGCCCCTCCCCTACCCGTCTGTTCTGCTGGGCCCTTAGTGATGCCTGCCAATGCTGGCGAAGGGAAATTCTTTACTTGGCCTCTGATCCAAATACTAGCTCTTTTAGTCAGCTTTCTATTACTGCACCTAGTGTCTGACTCCATAAACTTATGAACAGAAAATATTTACTGTGGCTTACAGTTTTGGAGGTTTCAATTCATGGTCACTAGGTGCAGTTGCTTTAGGCCTGTGGTAAGGAAGCAACTACACTTTTATGTTATAGAGCAAACAGCCACTCCCTTCACGACTAGGATGTGAAAAAAGACAGGAGGAGATGAGATCTCACACACCCTGTCGAGGGGGTGCTCTTGGTTATCTAGAGACTTTCCACCTGACCCTGCCTCTGAAGATCTCACACACCCTGTCGAGGGGGTGCTCTTGATTATCTAGAGACTTTCCACCTGACCCTGCCTCTGAAGATCTCACACACCCTGTCGAGGGCATGCTCTTGGTTATCTAGAGACTTCCCACCTGACCCTGCCTCTGAAATGTTCCAACACCTTCCAGGAGCACCAATCTGGAGATCAGCTTTTAACATATGGGTCTCTGAGGGACACTCCCAACCCACACTATCACAGTGATCTCTTTCATTAAAAAAACTTACCAATACTCCAACACTCTGGGAATCCCTTTGGCCAATCAAATTCACATAAAATTAACTACTATAGAATCCTCTAATTCAGTGATGTGAAATTTTGCTGTTGTGTGTATGGACACTGACATTTTATCACACATGATTTTGGGCACTGGATAAATATTTTTAACTGAAACCTCTTATTGTTCAGTTATGGGAATGTTAATTTTTATTATTCCTTTGTGAGATCTTCTATACGTCATTTATTTGTGCTGTCTTAAAACTGGTATAAAATTAAAAGTTGGATTCTCCTTCCTATGTAGTTCTTTATCATTTTGTTATAATTTCCTATAGAGTCTTTAACTTTGCTTTCTAAACTCTGTATTGAACTTTAAATTTTAGTTAGCACATTTTTAATTTTCAAAAGTTGTTTCTTATTCTGTGATTGCTCATCCCTTTTGTAAGCAGCACATACAACTGCTTCTCTGATGTTCTCTTATTATCTCTGAAGATATTAATTACGATTTCTTTAGAGTTTATCCTGTATTGTCTTAACTTCTGCCGAATATTTTATTTTTTGCTGTTGTTTGTTTGCTTTCTTTCTTCTCTTTCCTGTCAATAGCTTTCTTTAAGGGAGTGAGGGTGGTTCCCAGTTCGTGAGATTCCATTTATTTTTGAATTACTCATGGAAAGCTACACAAATGGTAGAACTTGTCATATAGCTGACATGCAGACAGTTAGCTTTTCCTTTGGGAAAATTAATTGTCTAGGTCTTTTCTTCAGGTGTGCATAGACAGTCTGTTTTCTCCAGTCTAGTATCTACAATTCTGAGGTGCATAGATTTATCACTCAATATACTGACTTTTGCCTAATTCCTCGAGTTTTAGTCTTTCAGCTCACCCTGGCCCTCCTCAATGTTTAATGTTAGTTTAAAGGTTCTGGTTCAGCATTTTAAAGTGCTTTTCTCTTGCTTTGTATAGGCAGGAGTTGTTTGACTCTCTAGGATAAAGGCAGAGCAGAGAGCCCTGGATCTCACTATCCTCTGGTTATCAACTCCTCTTCATCTCTGGCTTGTGCACTCTCCAATTCTTAAAGTTTCTCAGAACCCAGCTGAGCACAAAGTTTTCTCCTCTGCTGTAAATTAGTTATGCCTTTCTCCCATCACTAAGTCATTTAATATTCATTTATTCACCTTCCTTCTTCACTTTTGAATATTTAGGATTGTGGAAGCCTTCTAATTTCACTAAAAATGGAATTTAGGTTTTGATTTCTTTTTGTTGTTTTGAAAAATGATTTTGAGAAGAGACAGAAACAGAAACATCTCTTTTTGTTGTGATAAAAGTTACAATTCACAATGAATATTAAATGACACAACTTTTATGTGGAGAAAATTTTTGCAACAAAATATATTAGAGAAAATATTTGATATTCATGGAGAAATTGACAGAACTAGAATGGTAGTGAGAAACCTATTATACCTTCTTAAATCTTTGACAGACAACTAGGGAAAAATAAGAAAGTTGAAGATCTGAGTAGTGTAATTAATTAGTGTGATTTAAAAGATACATTTCAAGTTCTGTACTTCACAGAGAATAAAAAAGAAAAGAGTAAAAGGACTAGTAAATAGATCCAAGAACATAAGAGGATGTGTGTCATGAAGTAGTTTGCATTTCAAATCAGTGGCTAAAAGGTATACTATTTAACAAATGGTGTTGGGAAAACTGGCAACTGATCTGGACATAAAGAAAAAGAAACTAATGCTTTCCATCTTTCAAGTATTACGGCCAATTTTTGACTACTGTGTTATTTCCCCCAAAGAATTCCTGTTTCCAGGCCTTTTAATGATACCAGAGGCTACTTTCTAGGAATTTCAAACAAAAATCAGCCATAAGACATTTGGCTTCATTAGGAAATTTAATGGCTACAGTCTTTAGAAAGCCAAGATAACTGTTCTTTGCCTTCTTAGTTTAATTTCCTGCATGCATTTGGTAGCATGAAACTGGATATTGCTTTCTTTCAGTTGAGGAGTTGCAAGGCAGTGACTTCCTGAATTGGGAGGATCAGGAATACTGCCTTCACTAAACAAGGTGTCTCTATAATCATGCTTTTATAAAGCCTAATACTGTCTGAGGATTCCCACAGAGCTCTTCCTCCAGCTTTCTCGTCACTTTTGAATGTTCCTAGATCTGCAAAGAATTTGCAAGTGTTCTGGCTTCTTTCTATTTACCTTGTTCTTTCTAACCAGGTAGAATGTTCAAATTATTCAACTGTCAGTGTCGTCATATCAAGAGGCGCGGCCAATCAAAATGATGCAGTACCAGTCAGTTGAGAAACAAGGTGCAAACCTGCGTCCAGAAGATGACCATCAGTCCCTCTATCAAAAATAACTGCCCTGCAATTCCCTTGAGAATCTTTCCACGAAACTCCATTTGCTTCAGGTGTTATATTCCCTCCCAATCTTTACCTCTTATTTTTAAAATTTTCTTCTCTTACTGAGGACATGCTTGAGTTCTTTGGCCAAAGTATGTAAGGATTTTTTTTTTTTTTTTTTTTTTTTTTGCGGCACTGGGGATGTATGTAAGGATTTTAAAGATCACTGTGAATATTCCTCCAAAGCACAAAGATAGCTTTTCTCTTCTCTATCATGCTGTCTCCCTGATCAATAATTTTCCTGATTTTATTTCCCATGAAAGTCTTCTGAGCAAGTACATTGCCTGAGTGGAATTTAAGTGGGGACAGATGCAAGTAGAAAGTGACGTGACTAAAGGATATAAGGTCAAAATGTTGTGCCCCTCCAGAAATTATATGCTGAAATCTAATTCCTTATGTGATGCCTGTAGGTCACGAGGGTGGAGCTTTTGTGAATGGAATAGTTGCTCTATGAAAGAGGACTTATCAAGATTCCTCGCCCCTTCTGCCATGAGAAGACACATAGAAGATAAGGTATTTGGTTTTAGCTGCCCAAACATCTGAGACAGTAAGTATGCCCTAAAAGGCTTACTTGTTTTGAGAGTATCCTTTTGATTTTCCTGTATATTATATACCAGGAATTAGCAAGATCTTCTCTGTTCTAATGGTTGGAGAGCAGATAGGGTAAAAAGATCCCAAAAGCAATCCTCAAAGAGGCCAGTATCTTTTCTACCTTCATTTCACAGGCCGGAACTCAATAGTGTGCGCTCCTGCCACTGCCAAAAGGTTGGGAAATGAAAAGTGGCTTTTTGCCAGAAGAAAGGAATGGGTTTGTGAGCAGCTAACACGTCTTGGCCTTACTTTATTATTCCCATATGGCAGGGTGTGGTGCTTTAATAAACTGTCCACCAATCTGTGATATTTCGTCTTTCTTTTTTCAGATAAAAGGGCATTTTCTTTAAGTCTATGCTTCTCTTCTGGATAGTTGTAGTCAAGCCTTGGTATGCATTGGAGTTGCCTGCAGGGGCTTGTTAAGATACAGTCTTCTGGTACCACCTCCGGGGGTTTCAGTCCAGTTGGTCCAAGTTCACTCAGTGAATCTGTGCTTTTAATAAGCATCCAAATTGATTCTGACACAAAGGATCTGCAACTCATGTTGAGAAACAGTGCTTTAGAAGTTCAAAGTTATTGAAACAAACTAGATGAAACTGACCCCTTCAGTGAGATATTCCTTTATGGATGGGAAAAATGAGAACAAGAGACTGAACTTTGCTCAAAGGGCTAGAAGTCAAATGAAGAACAGATTTTGTCTTCTACCCTAAAGGAAATAATATAATATGTAAACACATGTCAGCCTAAAGCAGGAAACACTATGGTCCACTGTTATGATGTCTATAATTTAACTATAAACATATTCTCAATTCTAAAACACACCATTTTGTTTCACATTTTAACATTTCTGATGACTGGATGTATCTTACAATCAATGGTGCATAAAATTTTATTCAACCGTATTTTCCCCTCAGAGATCCACAAAATAGTAACGTATCTTAAAACCTTTGAATTTTATATTCATAAATAGGATACTTCCACATAGGCAGTGATAGTCACGTGTGCATTTGATTTTACCTTTGTTGTGCTCAATTGCTTTAATCAAGAATTCACGGTGCAGGCATGGGAAGTTAGCATTCTAATTAGAAAGCCCACCTGCCAAAAAGAGCTATTAAAGTTCCTCATTACCTTTATCTTTGATCAATATCTTTGATCAATACTAATTAGCATCACAAATGTTAGAAATAGATTTTCATTGGTGAAATAATTGATATCCAAAAATGCGAACTGACTAAAATATCTCAAGCTTCCCAAGTTTGCATTAATAGTATAGCTTGAATGTCTACCAAGGGCCTCAGTTCATGCCTTTTCAGTGCAGACATCTGAAATGCCCCATGAACAGTTATCATTTCAAAGGACTCTGGTTGCCAGATACCAGTTTACAGGGTTAGGTAGATTCTGCTTCTGGATTGTTGTATCAAGCCACCAGACAACAGGACTTCACTGAGCTCGGTGACAGGTTATATGACCTACTTTTGCATCTTCTTGTTAATAAGAGATTTTTCCTAATATAAACCTATTATCAGACTTTAGTTGGAGACTTTCATTCACTAGACCATAAAAACAAGGTTGTAGAATTTAACTGAAACTGTTGGAGACTACCACAAGCAACCTAGAACAACTTAATACTCACACATGACCACCTTGTTTTAGAAGAGTTCACAGTATCTGGGGCCATATATGTTTTTACCAGTAGTGACAGATCTAGGAGACTCTGCTTGTGACCATTTCTTTAGACTTCAAATGTCAGTGGACAGCATTCCATTCTAGCTGCCTGTAACAGCAATGTCAATGGGGCCTTTGAACTCAATTTGTGTGTGTGTGCGTGTGTGTGTGTGTGTGTGTGTGTGTATAAGAGGGCAGGGCTCTATGGTTTTACCAGGGAGTAGACAGAAACCACAGATACACATGTCATTAATTCAAATGGCAACTGGATTATGGCTATTTAGTTCCCCCAAAACACAAAAATACCACCTAATGTCCTGCTTTAGACCAACCAAGACTATCTCTGTAGGTATGAATTGCATATCTTAGGGATTTTTCATCCCATGAGCAGAGAGGTAGAGTAGGTAGAAAATTAGTTGGGTGGCTGTCTTAGTTACTTTTCTCATTGCTGTGACAAAATACACCCAAAGTTAAAGGATGTGAGGTTTATTTAGTCATAGTTTGTAGATCTTTCAACCACAATGAACTGGCTCCAAGGCAGGGCTGCATTACAGAGGAGAAACAAATCATGATGGGCAGAAGGTAGCAAAGCAACAAGTGATGATCACAGCTCTTTCTATCCCTTAGATCTTATCCAGGATGCATAGAGTGCATAGCACACACATCCTTAACCCTAATGCCTTTGACCCTAGCATTGCACCATGAATCAATCCTAATTTCACACACTCTAGATCCAGTCACCTTTGAAAAAGCCCCACCTGTGACTTCATGGGACTGTAGGGGGACATCTATATACAAGCCACAAAAGTGGATGAGGAAAGGCAAGACTATCCATGCTCATAATTTACCTCTGAATTTTATTGAGTTGCATTTTTGGAGAGTGAGGTAGAATGATGTGTAAGATACATTCTGGTGAAGCAGAATTGTGTGTATGGACTGTCAAAACAATTTGGTTGTTGAAGTGTTTGTGTGTGTGAGTGTGTGTAATGGCAGTGGTGAGATGGGGATGGGGAGGAAGAGGGAGAGGGAGAGAGAGGTAGAGACAGAGAAAGGGACAGAGACAGAGACAGAAACAGAGACTGGTAGCCTCTAGTTGTTTAAGGTGGGGAGGGAAGATCAAGCTCTCTGATTTGATCATTGCAGGCTTACTAAGAGGTGATATAGTAATAAACCAAAGTTCAGATCAAATTCCTCCAAATACTCAGAAATCGTTAACTAAGACAATATGGTCACAACCTTTCTGTGGTTGTTTGCTTTTTTTTAAACTCTCAAGTACCCCTACCAGTGCTTTGCCCAAAAGTTTACCATTCATTTATGCCCTTAAGACTAGTCCTTGGAGTAGGATTCAAAGCAGTAGGCTCCTCCATATAGTATTTATGCAGTGCAATAGGTCCTATTAAAAATTCCTAAGCAGTCATAATTCATTGGTACTACTAAGCAAGTCTACTTTAATTGAAACATTTTCCTAAAACCTTCATGATACAGGTTGATACAGTTCACTTTCATATATAGCCTACTGGCCATATTGAAGGATTTTAAAGTAAATCACCCCAAACAGAATACACTAATTATACGTTGATTATACCCAAAATTGATAACAGTGAGCTATCAAGAACAATGTAATAGAAAATTATTACTTAGTGATGTTCACAATATGTGGATAAAAACTAAGGATGTTTTCAAGTACACATGTATTTGAATGTATATGTGTATATGTATGTATTACATTAGTTTCTGTTCCTATTTGAAATGTTGTCTGCTAAAAGTATACAAAAGTTACAAAATGTCTACAGCAGTTTTCTTTGGATTATGCATGATTTTATTTTTATTTATTTGTTTTGAATTGTCAATACTTTCTAAACTGTCTGATGTGATCATGTGCTAATTAGGAAGAAAAGTTAATTTATTAAAGTTAAAAGGAACACTAATGACCTTCTTTCCCCTTCTCAATATCCTACCTACATTTAAAACGCACTTAATATGCAATATTTTCTTTTTTAAAAACAATAGCATTTCTATTCAGGCACAGTTTACATACCACAAAAAATATATTCATGTAAGTCAATGGTTTTTAGTAAAATCATGAGGTTGTACAACCTTCATCATAATTCAGACATAAAACATTTACATCAGCTGAAAATGTTTCCTCATGACAATCTGTAGTCAGTCTCTAGTTGTACTTTAGACCAGGTAACCGCTGATTTTCACTCTACATAGATTTGCCTTTTCTAGATATTTCCTGTAAACAGAGTCGTACAATTTGTGGTCTTCTGTACTTGAAGTCTTTCACTTCCTGTCTTAGTCCATCTTGTGTTGATATATATGTAACAAAACATCTAGGGTTGAACAATGTATAAAAAAGAGGTTTATTGTTATTCATATTCTTGGTGACTGGAAAGCACAATCAGCATGCACTAGTGTTCTGGTAGAGCCCCTTGGCTGTGTTTCAATATGGCAGATGGCATCACAAGGTGAGAGCTCATGCAAGACCACAAGTAGTCTGGCATAAAAAGATCACAAGGAGAAAGATGAACAAAGAGAGTGATCCAGAAAGCTGAACTTGCTTCGTAACAAGCCACTTTTGGTGCAACCTATCCACCCCTATGAGACCCAGAACCAAGTCCCACCAGAAAATCATTAATTGCTCTTAAAGTTGCAATCACCTTTCTTTTTTTTTTTCTTTTCTTTTTTTTTTTTTTGCGGCACCGGGGATTGAACTCACAGCCTTGCACCTGCCAGAGCAGGCGCTTAAGCCACTGAGCCAAACTCCCGGCCCTGGTTTTTTGAGGCAGGGTCGCACTATGTAGCTCAGGTCGGCCTTGTGCCGCGTTGTAGCCCAAGCCGGCCTCGAACTTACAACGCTCCGCCTACCTCAGCCTCCCGAGTGCTGGGATTAAAGGCGTGCGCCACCACGCCCGGCTGCAATCACCTTTCTTAAAGGCCCCACCACTTCGACACTGGGAAATTATGCTTCAACTTAAGTTTTGGCACAGACAAACCACACTCAGACTATAGTGTTCACCACAATGATTTTGAGATTCAAACATGTAATCAGTATAAATAGCATGTTCCTTTTTATTGTCAAATAGTTCTCTAGAATGTAAATATATCAGATTTTGTTCCTCCATTCACGAGTTTATGGACATTTGTCTTGTTTTCCACAAGTCTTTATGTGAGCGGAGCTTTTAATTTCTCTTAAGGGGGCTAGGTGGGAGTGAAGTTGGTAGGTCTTTCATTCAGTTTAACTTTTGAGAATCTGCTAAACTGTTCTCAAGAGATGGAAGAAGATACAGTTCAAAAGCATATGCTTTAGGGTTTCAATTTCTCTACAGTCTCTTCAACACTTGGCTCGATCTGTCTTCTGGAGTTTGAATATTCTAGGGTACATATATCTGTATCACACAAACAGTTGTCATATCATCCTTGCTGGTGTCGCAGTGGCTCTTCTCCTTTCTTCTCTCACCATAAATTCTCCATATACAGAAGCCACAGGAATCCTTTGAAAACATCATTTATCCTGTTCTCAATCCTCCACTGATTTCCTGTGATCCAACAGCAAAGTCCTCAAGATCTATAAACGCTCAGTTCTGGCTCCTCCATGAACCATCCTGCTCATGGCACTGTGACAACATGGGACTCTGCTTTTTTTTTTTTTTTTTTTTTTAATATATTAGGATCTTGGTACTTACTGTGTCTCTTCCTACTCACTATATATCACATGGCCTCCTCCCTTACTTCAACCAGGTTTTCCCACTAACTTCGTTTTTCAGAGCACTTTTTCTGATCATTTCTTTTTAATAGGCACCAGACCCATTATATACTATTTCTTGTCTACTTTATTTTCCATCCTGGTTCCTTCTGTTAATTGAGTGAGTGTCATGTAATTTCTTTCTAAAAATCTTTTTATTTTCTCCTGGTCCTTTCCAATGATAGCACAGGCACTGTCTCTTTTTTGTTTCCTTTGTCTCCAGCATGTAGAACAGTGTTTGAAACTAGGAAGTTCCATATTTATCTTTTTAAAAACATTTAAAATTTTTTGAGGTCCCTTAATAATTTCTTTTATGAACTATTGGCTCTCATTGTATAATTTGTATATTTTAAAAACATGTACTCCTCTTTATTTAATGAAGATTTTACTCTCTGATTACACATGCAATAACAATAAAATAAAATTTAAATTCAGTTTCCTGATATTACGATCTCCTTTTTCTGTCACTACTTATGAAATCTCCATTAGCATCACTTTATCCTCCTCCATCTCAGCTGAAGCCATCAGCAGGGCAGCACAGGATTCTGGGATTCTCGCTTTGTGTCTGATCTCAGGCACAGCATCTGTGCCCTGCAGTAAGAGATAGAAATTCCCGGGAGGGTTACTAAACTGGGAGACCAGCTTCATTATTATGCATACCCAGTAGATCTTAGGCATGACTTATGAGACTTCTTTTAGGATGATTAAAAGAAAGAAAGAAACTAATGAGAAAATCATACACTTCATTTGTAGCACACATTTCAGGCAGTTTTCTTCTAAAATGCTTTAAAGGAAACCCCACGAGGGATGAAATATGTCGCCACAAACTAATACCTCAAGTCAGAAAATGCGAGAGGCCATATATCTTAAAGAAGAATGTGAGCTGTCCAGTAGAGTTAAAACAGAGAGAGAAATGGTGGGTGGTGTTCGGATGTATGTGTGTTTGCGTGTGTGTGCGTGTGCACAAGTGTGTGTGTTTGGTAGGAAGCTGTGGAAAAATGAAATTAAAGGTAGGGAGTAGTCAGATGGTGAAGCGTCTCCACAAATTTAAACATTTCTTGAGGACAAAGGGGAACCATTGAAAAGTTTTAAATAAAGTTCTGACTTTATGAGGCTGGCAGCTTGGAAGCATCTTTCCATTTGCAGTGTGGAGAAGGATGTGCCAAAGATAGCAAGACTGAACGGACTACTCTAGGAAGATCACAACCATAGCAATGTGAAGTTAAAGAGTGTAGTACCTCGTTATAACTGCTAGAAATGGGAAAAGGTAGAAGATTATAGCTTTAGTGATTTCCATAAACCCCAAGAATGTTCCCAGCAAGACCAAGGTTCACTCTCTGCAGCTATAAATGGGATATGCCTTCTCTAGCTTCTGACCACATGGGCAGACTGTGGTAGCACCATGAGGAAATGGTGTTTTCCAGTATGGGAAAGGAAACTCATGTTCTATGAACCTACTGAAAGTAATTTCTGCTCTCATCAGCTTTCCTCAATCAGAGTAACAAGGGCAGTGAGCCAAGGATCGATGCAAGCCAAAACAGCCCTTTTGGATTCTGCCAAGCAGGGCAGTGGATCAACCTGGAAATAATGAAATGCACGTGCAGACAGGTCACATCTGATGTCAGAAGCCTGGCCACAAACTTACCACAGCACATCCTCCAGAAGTACCATACCAGCCCGTCTTTCCCCAGGACCAGGCAAAAGACCTTGCATGTATCTCTTTGGAGTTAGGACTTCCTGTAGACCAGTATTTCCTGACATATGCCTACTAGAATACTTTGTCCCAAACCCACACAGTGGAGACTACAGAGTTTGTTTTTTTCCTCATGAAAGCAGAACTCCTTATGAGACAGCAGCCCTAAGTGATGATTCTCCATCTGCTGACTCCTCTCTCCAAACATCCAATAGATCTATTCTCCACCTTTCTTCTCTTTGCTTGGTGTCCTTTTCATCCCAGGCTTCCTTCCCAGATGGGTTTTTGTTGGCTTTAGCCAATGAAAATATTGGTAGCACACTGGAAAATAGAGAAGGAAGTGGTCGGGCTAGGCTTTCTTTTCTCCCTCTTAGCTTTGGCACTTCATTTTTGGCTTCCTTACATCGTGGTGGCTTCCCTGAATGGCCCATACTCCACTGTCCCAACTCCAGTGGGTTTCTGTGAACACCCTTTCCTCCTAGAGAGCAATATCCTGTCACTGTTGCTTGTTTCTGGGCAACTTTCTTTGTTTGTTCCCTCAGCAAACCCACCCCTCAGCAGTGGTCGCTTCATTAAAATAAACTGTTGAATTCTGTTTCCTGCCAGGACTGTGATGGACAGAACACAATTCCAGGGGACACTGTGTGTTATCTGCATAAATCTCTGTCTTCTCACTATGCTGAACATGACTCACAAGGAAATTATGGGGCAGCACGCTAAGACATGTTGAAATTCACATGTTTTATAGTTGCTTGTCTATAAAGGCTTGTTCTATTTCTTTAATGATAAGTGTGTGCACATTTGGTGATTTTATAGAAGCTTTACATATTTCCAAAGATAACAGGACTGGCCTCAATGTCATTTTCTTAAGTTTCCTTTCAAATCTCAAGTAAAGTCTTTAATACCATCATAAATCATGTTCTTATTCTAGCTTGTCTCCAAAAGCTTAACAACCATGGTCAGGAGGCAATTTTTGTCTATGGTAGGGTGGGGTTTAATTTGAGATGACATGGTAGGTGGCATCTTAATCTGAACTGTTCAGACAATACTTCCCAAGGTAGCTTAAATCCCAGTTAGGCATCCCCTGCTTGAACAAATGAGCAGGCTGTCTCTTTCACTCCTGTGTGAACACCATGAAGAATACAGGCTCTTTTCAAGTTTCTGTAATAAATCTGATGAACCCCAACCTTTCCAGGAGTTCTACAGACTCTGGATTCACAGAAATGAGTACAGTTTCCCACTTTTCTGGAGATAAGTAGACACTCTTTACATACTAATCACGTGTCTTAGTTACTTCTTTCTTGTTGCTGAGATGGAATACCTGATGCCCAAAATTAGGGAAGGAAAGGTTTATTTCTTACAGTTCTCGAGGGGATTCAGTCCATACTTAGTTGGCTCCAAGGCAGCATGGTGTGGTGGGGTAGTCATTCATGGCTGCCGCCAAACAGCAAGGCACACTAACCAGGAAGACAGAGAGTGAAAGAGCAGGAGAAGAAGGCCCACCTCCCATACCCTGTATCTCGGCTCCCCGCCCAGGCAGGTGTAGCACTCACATCACCAGTCCCAGTGCTAGACAACAAACCAATTGTGAACGCCAGACTCAGCCCCATCCAAATTAGATGAGGACTTGGGGGGACATAGGATCCAACCAATACACTCCACCCCTGGCCCCCCAAGGACTCATGTATATCCTTTATACAAAAGGCATTTAGTCCATCTCCAAGAATTGCCAAAGTCCTAACAGTTTCAGCATTGCTGAAAAGACAAGTCCCAGATCTCCTCCTAGATCTAGGGCAAACTCTTAACTATAACCCCCTGTACAAATGAAAATGAGGTTAAACACTTCCAACATATAAAGGTACAAGATAAACATTACCATTCCAAAAGTTACAAACAGGGAAATACCATAGCAAGTCCAAAATCCAGCAGGACAAACATTAAGTCCTGGAGTTCTCCACTCAGCATCTGAAACAATCTGGTTGCAAGCTTCAAAAGGCCTGAGTGATCCCACCCCCATGGCACTTTCAGGGATCTCAATTTTCATAGCTTTCCTTGGATGATCCATGTTCCTTGGCTTTAACCTTACATCTTTACACACTGCCCTCTGCAGGCGGGGAAGAAGCTCCCTTAGCCTTTTCTGTGCACTTTCCTTGCACCTAAAACCAGTGCCACATGGATACCACCAAGGTCTGCTGCCAGCTGGAGCAGTAGCCAGGCTTTCCTCTGTCTTGGTTGTGGGGTTGACTGCCTGGATCGCTGAGCTCTCTGAACCTGATTGTGAGGAAAAGCTTCTCTATACTGCCACCATTCTGGAATCTGGTGTGGCTGCCACCCTATTGAAACCTCCTGTGGCCTCTGTTGCCACTCTGGAACACGGCGCTCTGTGGCTTTTTCCTTTGAGCAAACTCCTTCACCTTTGCTGGCTTCAGGCTACAACAGGTAGAGGCCTGCTGCTTCCTGGAATACTCCCAGGCTAGCTTTTTATTCCTTTTTTCCTTCTTAGAAATCAAGGTCTCAGCTCTGTCTTTACAGTCCACAGCTTCCTGGCCAAACTCACAAGGTTTTAAATCACTATGCTTGACTCTTTGCTCTTGATTCCCAACATAAATCTGGCTAAGAGTCCCCAACAACAGCCATGCCACCATTTCAATATTAGGTTGTCTTGAGATTTCTTTTGCCAGACTAATCAGTCCTTTGGCCTTAATCTCAGTCACAGGCAAAGTATCTGGGCAGAGGCAGAATGAGACAAATTTTCTGCCACACCATTAACACACATTGTGTGGAGTCCAACAACCAATGCAGTCCTTCTTCCCAGCAGAAACCTCCCAAGCCTGGTCTTTATGGGCAGGCTTTCTATCAGCCTTCTGGTCTCCTAGGCTATGACCAGAATCTCTCATACAGAACAGCCTAAGCTGTTCCAGCTCTATGCATTCAGGTGACATATCCAAACCTTTCCAAACTCTTCCCACAAACCATTTCCAAAGGCTCTTGAACCACATAGTCAGGAATAGTCACAGCCATGACCCTACTCCCCTGGTACCAAATTCTTTCTTGGTTACTTTTTACTCATTGCTGAGACAGAATACCTGACACCCAAAATTAGGGAAGGGAAGGTTTATTTCTTATAGTTTCCCAGAAGTTTCAGTCCGTACTCAGTTGGCTCCAAGGCAGCATGGCGTGGTGGGGTCGCCATTCATGGCTGCCACCAAACAGCAAGGATTGCTAACCAGGAAGAGAGACAGCAGAAGAGCAAGAGAGGAAGACCTGCCTCCCTTACACAGGATCTTGGCTCCACCCCTGGCCGCTGCAGCACTCACATCACAAATCCCAGTGCTAGACAACAAACCAGTCACAAACACCAGACTCAGCCCCATCCAAATTAGATGAGGACTTGGGAGGACACAGGATCCAACCAATGTACCATGAATCTTTAAGTCATTTGTTTCTAGTCACATTACAGAGAAGTTAAAGATACAATGAGAACACTGATTTCTCAACCTTCAACAAAGTATGTACTCTTTCCACCAGACTGGTCTCTTTCATGTAGAAGCTACCAATACCCTGCCTGAGAAGCCTACAGACAAAGAATAGTGCCAGGCCATAACAGTGAGATAGACCTCCAGACTGTATTAGCAACAATCATATCTTCTTCCATTTCTTTCTTCAGAGAATGTCCTGAAGAACTTCTCCAAATGACTTCAAGGGCTTGTTCAAAACAGTTTGACAAGGGATCTTTCCTAGCTGGTTCCCCTGTGCAGTGGTTCTGCTTTGGTTTGGAACCCCTCAGCATTCTGTGATACCACATTACATTACTTGATTAGGATTAAGCCTCAAACTTAGGTCTTGTGCCTCTGACTTTTTAACCACAAATTAAGTTTTTCTGCTCCATGTCAATGTATTTTCCTTTTACAACGGTCTGCTTTTGTCTCCAATTACAAAGTAAGTATAGTATAAATTATAGGCCTGTACATTTACATGACAATGCTTATGTATCTAAAAGATTAGATAGATAGACATACATAGATAGATGATAGATACTTCAGTCAGAAGGGTAAAATGAATTCTTAGAAAGAAACGCAATGTACATGTTTTCAGTTGTCTGAAACAAGTTTGGCTTAGATTATAAAGTTGTATTTAACATTCAGAATCTCATTGAGAAGCACATTAAATGATACTTTGATAAGTGTATTCAATGAAACATTTTTAAATTAATAATTTATTTTTATATTATTTACTATTACAGTATATTTTCTCCTCTTCACATCTTAATTTAGTTTGTGACATAACTTGCCTTTTTTTGGACTCATCATAAAATATAGCATCATGGTTTGTACATAATAGATACTTACAAGAACAGTGTGGAGTCAATGAATAACAAGTGATTATATTACTGCGATCCAAGTCACTGCCGTATCTCTACTATTCTCCTACAAGATTAATAAAATACGGAGTTTCCTCCCCTCCATCCATTCATCTGCCCTCAGATCTTTGGAAATATATAGAGTAGGGTTGGTTTTTCTTTTCTTTTTTAAGTTTCTATCCCTTAAAAATTACAGTCACAAGCTTTCTCTTACAGCAACAGAAAATAGACTAAAACAAATTATGATAGAGTTGGATATGCAAGTGTTGGAGTACAAGTTTGATAAAAAACTAATATTTCTTAATAAGTAGGTTTTTCCAGCCTTTGGAGAAAGAGTATGAAATGCAGGCAGAGGCTGAACTTTATAGAAAAACAAAAGAGAGAAAAGAAATATAAATACTAAAGATTCATATTGGTGTTACCTGACCGAGCTCTAATAGAACTGAAATAGCTAACAGGGATCTTAAAGTTCTTTGTTATGATAGAAATGACACAAAATTCTCATCTAAATAATCTTTAAGAATGTGTTCCTTGTTCAGTAAAGCCTGTAAGCATAAATTATTCTATAAACATTGAGAAAAAAGTTCTAATTCTTATTCAATCTGGTAAAAAGAAAAGTCAATGTTCAAGGTTAAAAAATATTTGGGAATAGAAAATGGCAGGTTCCCTAAGAATTAGTACAAACTTGTGGATGCACCCCAGAGTCCCACACTTGCAGAATTGAAGAAATAGGAATAAATCACAAAAAAAGCATCCTTTCTGACACTGGAAAAATTCTTAACTCAGAAATATACTTAATGACACTGCATCATCTACAAAGTTCTTCAACTGAAAAATTTGAGAATTATCTATTCACTGATGTATTCATTACAGTTCGTAATATACACCAAGAAATATTTGTATGAAACAATGTTAGTACGAGGTTGGATAATGGCTACCAAAATATAGTTACAAGGAGTAAGTTTTAATGCTCTAGAGGACACTAATGTAGCTATAGTTTACAACAATTTATGTATTTTATAAAGAACTAGAAGTTAGGGTTTGAAGATCACAAGATAAAGAAATAATGTGTTTAAGGACATTAGAAATCTCTATTACCCTGATTTGATCATTAAACGCTAATGTGTTTATTGAATGAAAACACTGTTCCCCATGATTATGTCAAACTATGATGAGCCAATAATAAATTTTCATTGAATGAATGACTCCTTGATTCCTCCCTTTGCCTGGTCTTTCTCATCCAAACTACTTTAAATCTGTGGTTCTAACTTCTTTATGTCTCCCAAGCCTATCCTCCTTTGTCCCCTCCTCTTCCACTGTAGTAGTAGCCTAACAATGTCTGCCCCTTGGATAGATGTAGTAATTTCCCATCTAGTCTCCCTGACTTCAGCCACCCTACTTATACCTTCCAAACCATCCCCCGAACATATAAATCTGGTTAAGTCACTTTCCTGCTCAAAACTGTTTATAGGCTCTGCATTGGTTTTTGTTTTGTTTTGTTTTGTTTGCTTTGTTTGTTTTGTTTTTTGAGACAGAGTTTCACTATACAGTTCAGGTGGATCTTGAACCCACAGAGATCTTCCTGACTCAGCCTCCTGAGTGCTGGAATTACAGGCATGCACCACCACCATGCTCTGCTCTGCATTGTTCTTAAACTTCTTAAAATGGCTTATAATGAAACCATTCCTGAGTTGACATTATTTAACCTTTAAAGACTTAGTGTCTGCCACCATAAACCTTATATAGTATTCTCCAGAAACACAGGATAAATATCCACTCACACCAGATGCCATCTTACTTCTGGTTCTCAATTACTCTGCCACTTTCTTATCCTTTTAAATAAAACATTCTTTGTTCTGTATTATTTTGGTACTTCCTTCCTCTTCTCATTTCCTAATGAACTCTTACCTACTTGGATGTCTCAGATAGATGCTGCTTCATCTGTGAAGTAGTTCCTGACTCCCCTAAAGATCTATTTACCCCTCTTCTGGTCTGCATTGCAGCTTGTATTCACCTTACTAATGCATCTTTCACCCTATACTGGATTCTTTGTTTTACTTATTTTTGTCATTTGCTAAACTCCTACAGACAAGCTTTGTCAAGGCTTAGCTCTGTCTTTGCATTAGTCATGGCCTAATCAGACAGAAAACTAACACCATTCATTTCAGTAGGAGGAAGGAATAAAAGGAATTGTGTAACTATGAATTGAGGCACTGAAGACTAAAATGGTAGTGGGCATCGAAACAACTGGAGTCAACTGCTCTCTGCAGAGCTGGAGAATAGAGAACAGAGGTTGGCGGTACCGGAACCGCACAGAGTCCTGCCACGCTGGGACCAGGTCACGGAAGAAGAGGATGCTGCCTGGCCGATGCCTATACCTCTGCAGTTTAGAAGAGAGTCCTGCGGAGTCTAGAGGAGGTGACCTGGTGCTACAGGGTTGCTGGCTGACTGGAGCTGTCATCTCTTGGTTTGAGGTAAGAAGGACCGAAGTGGGGAGCCTGAGGAAGTTGGTTTTGGAATGTTTATGAAACTGGAATGGATTGATGCTGGTGGATGAAGATAATTGTTCAGGCTATGTTGACAGATATAGTAGCAAACAGAGAAATGCATGCTTCATTTCCTTTTTCCAGGCTCCCCCTAGTACTACTAGCAGAACATCATGGAAATCCTGTGCCAGAGCTGGGTTTTGTAAAATTGTAGTCCTGTGATAACGAACAGTGGATTTGGAGATGAGAGATGATAATTGAAGACAACACAATTACAGTCGTCGTGGATGGAAGCTACTGAGTATTCAGAAAATGTTTATAAAATGAGTGACTACATTGAAAACGAGCATCTAAATCTCTGCTCAGAAACTGACCAAGATGACCAAGAATATGTATCAATGAAGGGAAAACTCTAAGCTCTCCTCAGAACAAAAATAAGGGAGTGATACCAATGATATGTTTGGTATCAACCAACCAGTGTGAATGGTTACTTCTGGATAAAAAACAGGCCTTGCCAAACTCAAGAAAGATAGGAGGAAGGCAAAGATAACTCTTCTGCCAGGGAAAGCTATGGAACCTTGTGAAAAACAGAGGAAGAACTTCTGATCAATCCAGCTGGTATCCTTGACTTAGAGTGGTGCGGAGGTTACGGGGCCACCATGTCTGTTCCATTGTGTCAGCAGCACCCCCTGCCATGCTGCTCAGTTGCCAATGTGGAACATGGTAGAGATTTTTTTCTAATATACCGCTGGCTTTCAGTGGTGTATGTGGGTGATGCGTGAGAGAGGAAGCAGACCAGCTTCCTTCATATGTTGGGCATGGTCTGAAGAAAGAGGAAATCAGAAGATCTTTGGGGCTTACTCTTCTGGCTGAAATTTATTCACCGTGTACTAATAGGAAACCCTATAGAAGTCAGAACTTTTAGCTAAAGTAACTGGAACACTTCACATTCAAACAGTGTTTTCAGAGTCAGAGGGACAATAATAGCTCCCAAGAAAGGATAAAGGAGACAAAGCCACGTGGTGCACACAGAGAGACCTCTGCCAAACAAAGTACATGGAGAATCTGGTTCTTTGGGCTTCAGTTTAAGTGAACACACAAAAAATAAAACACAGAAGTGAATTCTCTTTCCATGAAAGTGACACTGCTGTGGCCTCAGTTCTGCTCTCCACCTCTTTTATAACACTTAATAAGCAATCTGGTGACCTGGACCAACAGGACCCGGGTAATAGAAAGTGGTCCGTGGGAGTACCCACCATTCATTTTGGTGGAAATTATTGTCTGCATTGATTTCAAAAAAGTGAAAGAACAGAAAATGCAGTGAATAGAAATGACTTGTAACTTACTTTAATATGTAAAATAATAAAGAAGGAAATAAACTGGTTATGCAAACAGTAAATGAGGAATCCTGCATCCTCACCATAAGGACCCTCCCCCAATATTTACATTATACCTATCCAGCGTTATTGTAAAGAAGACTCAGTGAAAATAAGATGGCATGATAATGTGTTAATAAAGAACTATTTTAGAACAAAGAAAAAGGTAAGAGAAAAATAATTTAAGTTCAGTGCTTATAACAGGAATTAGAAGAAAACAGTCAGAGCTGCAAAAATTGAATTATACGATGTGAATAGTTTTGATAAAAATCACTCATAATACAGAGAAAGAGAACAAAGAGATAGACATAGTCAGAAATTGAATGATGGATGAAGCATGAAGAATATAAATTTAATTATATAGATAATAAGCATTCCTAAAGAAGGGGAAAATAAATGCAATGAAAGTATTTTCAAAGATGTATGAAAAGAAAAACTTAGAATTTTGGGAAGATCAGATGTTATGCATCAAAAGAATTCACCCAACCTAACACAAAATTAACAAAAAGAAATCAACTAACCATGTACTATGTTTTCTTTATATAGTCACATATATTCTGGTCATGTACTATAGTTATGTGCTACCATCTTCACCCACTAATTATAGTCTCATCATGAAGTATTTCACAAATAAAGAATCATACCAACATCTAGACCGAATGGACAAGTCACTTTTAAAGAAAAAGAATTTGGGCCAGCTTCAGATTTTTTCTTCAATGCTAAATGCTAGAAAATATTAAGAAATGTTTAGAACATTTCAAAAGGAAAACATTGACACGCAGAATGCCCTTCCCTGTAAAACTGCTACTTCCAAGTGAAGGGAGAAGTTACATATCAATTTAGGAAGTGTATGACCCCTGTACTTACCTTTAAAAATCCAGTCAGGAAGGAATAAGCCGAGGAGAAAAGAATCAAGTTGCAAAACTGATAACTAGGGTAGTGATGAGATAAAGAACTAGTCAACGAGCACTTGCCTTAGTCCGTTCAGGTCGTTGTAACAAAGTAGCTTAGATTGGGCCGGTTTCAAAGGTTAGACTTTTAAAAATCACTGCATATTATTGATATAGAACAATAAATTTTGTGGTGGCATATTTATGCATGTACATATCATATTTTGATCTCAGCACCACTAGCCTCTATTATAAATTCAGTTCCACAGTTTTAAAGTTGAGAAGTTCAAGATTAGTAGATTCAGTGACGAGTGAGGGCCGTTTTCCTGGATCACACCTGGTGCCTTGCAGCAGTGTCTTTACAAAGTGAAAGGAGAAAACTTCTGGGCTCTTTAGCTCCTTACAAGGACATTAATCCCATCAGAGGGATTCCGTCCTCATGACCGACTCTTCTCCCCAAACCCCTGGCTCCTCAAATCATCACAACAGGGGTTCAACACTTGAATTTGAAGACACAAACATTAGCTCATGGACAGGCTGAATTCCTCTGTATACAGAATCACACCTAAATAATCATGGTAAATATGGCTACAAAAACTATGTGAATAATGAAATTAATGAAAAAATATAGAATATATAATAATAATAATAATAGAACAAGACAGTTTTCTAAAGACCTTGACAGGCAAGCAGAACAGAGAAAGGAGACTGGGGAGGTAGAAAGAAAGAGATGCTAAACAACTCTCCTGGCAAGAGGATTCTAGAAAAAGTATTGCATTATTAAAGAGGAAACTCCTGGAATTTTGACTTTAAGTGTATTATTTAAGAATTTAGAAATGACTACTGATAGAACCAAAATAGACAGCATGTTTTTCACATCAGCAAAGGATAACACAGTAAACTTAACACGGAAGATAACTACAGAAGAGCTCTGCCAGCTAGAATTTGTATGAAAATCATCTAGGAATTTCTTCAAACTCAGGCTCAAGTTCACTGCACGTAGGACAAGGCCTGAGACTGCACAACTAACCAGCTCTGAGCTGATGCTGTTGCTTGCCTGTGACCACACTTACAGAAGACTACGATGGCAGAAATGGACTACACATCCCTCAGTTCTGCAAACCCTGCCTATAGAAGGTTCCAAAACACTGGGCTTCTCCCTGTACTCAAATGCTCTCTGTGGCTTCCTCCCTTTGGAGCATTAGCCACACTGATTGTCCTGTCATGAATGCCCTTCCCTCCCCTTCACTGTCAACATTCTACCAAACATCTAAGCCAAGAACTCCTCAAGTCACACTTCCTTCATAAGACCTCCCTGACTTCCTAGGAGAATAGTTTCCTTTCACTTTACCCTTGTTTTACAGAACTACCTACATTGTATCATAACCCAAGCTGTCTGTCTCTATGTTGTAGTTCCCTTACAGGAATATAAGCATCTCCAGGTAGGGCTCCTGTTCTATTCAACATTATTTATTCATAACACAAAACACAGGTCCTTGTTTATATTCAGTGCCCAACTTCTTTAGTTGAACTGAGTTAATTAGAAACAAACAGAGGTGTCAGCTAGAGGACAATCATATGAAGGCAGGAAAATATGAAAGTCAAGAAAGACCTTTCCCTGCAGCTTGATCTACTGTTTTCTATGGCATTTCTGAGCACCAGTGAGGAGAGTTGACTAATGGAGTAGTAAATCTATAGCCAACTGATAAGCCCAGGCTGTTTGCCCTGAGTGCCAACCAAAATCATCCAAACAGTCACCATGCAGAATGAGGTGGAGGGTTCTGTTGATTACCTGGATTCTTCATCATTAAACCATTTGTTTTATTTGATATACGTTCTCAATAAATCTCAGTCCACAAAGAATTAATTTTCTTAAAATTCAAGAGTAATTTCTTCCATTCTTTTAATAGCACATTTTCATTTTTTGGTCCAAGTTCTGGGACAAATCTAAGACTATATTTAAAAAAGAGTTGCAAAATGCAAATACATGTAAAAATCACTCAAATGAATTCAAACCTTAGTTTTATTACATTCAATCAGGCTTCATGGGGAAAAATGCTACTATACTACATTTTAGATGACAGGAAAATTCTACTCAACTTTTATTTTGTGCCTTTTTTTCTTTGACTAGGAAACCGTTACCAGGTGTGGTGGTATACTCTGGTAATTCCGGAACTTGGGAGATGCAGACTGTAGGATTGCTTGAGTTCAAGACCAGTCTAGGCTACAAAGTTAGTTCAAAACCACTCTTGACTATGTACCAAGACCATATATCAATACAACAAACAAAAAGAAAAACTATTTTTAAATAAAGAAGACTAGAAAAAAACAGGAAACCACAGATAGAAAGCAATCTAGTTAAAGAACTTATTTTTTTCTTTATTTTAAAAAATTATGAGTATGTGCTTGTCACTATATAATGAATGTATTCATTATGGAGCATTGGTACTTATGCATACTGTATCTTGATCCTTTTTATTTCCCCTTCCCCTCACTTCCCTACCAGCTACCTTCTGCCATCTCCACAAGATCCCCTTCCTATCTCTACAAACTTAATCTCCTGTTTCTTGTCATCCTTCTTTTATGTTGTTCAATAATTATCTGTATTTTTAATTCTCCATATAAAATAATCATGTGATGTTCAATTTTCTGTGTTTGATTTATTTCACTTAGAATTATTGACTCCCGGTACATCAGTTTTCTTGCCAATGACTCAAATATATCTTTCTTTGTGGCAGAGTAGTACTCTTTATATATGTGCATATCATGTTTTCTTTACCCATTCATCTGTTGATGGGAAGATAGGCTGCTTCTATAGCTTACCCATTATGAGTTGTATCATTATGAACACGTGTGTGCATGTATCACTGTAGTGTGATGTCTTTGACTCTTTCATGAAGATACCCGGAAGATGCATAGCTCAGTCGAATGGAATTTTTATTTTTAGATTTTTGAGCAATATCCATATTGTTTTCCAGATTGGTTGTACTAGCTTAGATTTCCCATCAACAATGTAGAAGATTTTTTTTTCTTTGCAACCTGCCAGCATGCATTGTTTCTTGAATTCTTGATTATGGCCATTCTTTCTGGAGTAAAATGGAACTTCAGTGTTGCTTTGATTTGAATTTCTCTAATGGTCACCTTTTCCTGTGCCTGCTGTCCATTTGTACTTCTTCTTTTGTGAAGTGTTTGTTCTTAGGAAATCCAATAGATTTGGGCTCCACAAACTGTAGTGTCTAAAACTACAGAGTTACAGAGATGCGTCTGAAAGCTCAATGTGTTTCCAGAAAAAAGATTGGAAAGCTGCACTAGAAAATTCGAAGAGTCAAATACTGGCTCAACTTTTTTAAGTGAAGGAAAGATATAGGCTCAATATTTACTACATTAAAATTATATCTCTTACATCAAAATTGAGAGATTTGTGTAAAGAAACTGGAGATCACTAGGAATCAGAATAGAATCATTTGGAATTATGCAAAACAAACTTCAATTTCCTGTGAACAGAGTTACTAATCTGGGAAATCAATGAGTTAAAAGATCAAATATCTATTATCTCAATAAGACAAGTAGTATAGATATATTATGTGGTTTTGGTCTTGATAATCAATGCATTGTTAGTTAATATATCAGAATAGAAGTCTTTAGAAAGCTGACACAAAACTGTTTTAAAAGACCTTTTGTTGAACACATATATATGGTGAATTGGGGGAAAATATTATAGGGGTGCATCCTCGCTTTATTCCTGGGCTTTGCCCTCTTTAGTTCTCACATTGATTCTCTGGCTATGTCCTTCCCCATGATTCCTAAGACCTTGTCCATATGCTTTCATTATGTTATGAAATGTCTACAGAACTTGGATTTTTCAAAACTTCTCCAATTTTTAAGTCTCCTTTTCTTTATGAAATACCTTCCATTGGATCTTAAAAATCTTTTCCTTGCATGGAGAAGGATGAGCAGTGGTGATTTGCTCAGGATAGGTCATATTCCCCAGAATATGAGACACTCAGTGACAAAATGGGAAAACATGCTATAAATTAGCACAAGTTAATCACTCTAATGCAAATAATTCTTTTCTCTTTACTCAGTGCTTCCCTCAAGAGTTCTGCTTGTTCCTATCTTCCTTAGACTGAGGAAGACTCAGTACCAAGAAAGCTGGATGGGGATACCTTTTGATGTATTGTGGGCTGTAGGATGAATTTGGTTTGAGTATGAGGTGTCCTGAAATAAAATGTCATCTCTTCTTTAAAGTATGTGCCATTGAGTTGAGTTCAAGTGAAAAGTACTAATAGATGATACTAAAAATTGGTGATAGGTGGTTGTGGTAGATATTCCTTCTTTTGTCGTGCTGATCTAAGGCAATGACATTTTAAGAAGTCCAGCTGGATTAGTAGAGTCAGAAAGTTGAAAGTTTTGCTTTCTGATTTCCAAGGGAGAGTCAGTTCTCCCAAATCAAGACTCATTAGAATAGGATCTCATAAAGAGAATAGAACTCCTCACTGGTGTCTTATGTCCTGGAAATGCTTAAGTCCCCATATGTGGTAAGTTTTAAATATTCAAAGCCTCCTTCTGAGAAAAATTTATTCTAGGACTATGGCCAGGACAGAAGTTTTGAGAAGTGGGGTTGGGAGCAGGAGATGGAGCAGAGAAATTAAAGCTTTGGCTGAGAATCAAAAAGATGTAGTAAAATATGAGGCCTCTGTAGGAACAATCAGCGAGGAGGAAACCATCCAAGAGTACTTAGGGCAGAGGCAGGATGTGAAAAGAGCTTCAGGGGGGTAGGTGAGCGAGTGTGGGCAAGGTGCCTACGCCTTCACCTTCAAAGAAAAAGCAGGTCCTAGTATCATAGCTCACTCAGGTGCCCTTTCCCAAGTAAAACACCGTAAGGAAGGCTAATAAAATTACCTGGCACACTGAGCAGCACCCCGAGGGTGAGTATCAAGCTGTTATTTTAATGCATATCTTTCCCAAAATTTATCCTTGAGGGCTGTCTCAAACACTGATCTAAAAACCAGTTGTATTAGTTGAATCCTGTGTCCCCCAAGTCCTCATGTAATTTGGACGGGGCTGAGTCTGGCATTCATCATTGGTTTGCTGTCCAGCTTTGGGACGGGTGGTGTGAGTGCTGCAACCACCCAGGGGTGGAGGTGACTTACAGAGTAAGGTGGGAGGAACGCGGGTCTTTCTCTTTCTCTCCTGCCAGTGCACCTCGCTGTTTGGTGGCTGCCATGAATGGCGACCCCACCATGCCATGCTGCCTTGGAGCCAACTGAGTACGGACTGAAACTTCTGGGAAACTATAAGAAATAAACCTTCCCTTCCATAATTTTGGGCATCAAGTATTTTGTCTCAGCAATGAGTGAAAAGTAACCAAGAAAGAATTTGGTACCAGAGGAGTAGGGTCATTGCTGTGACTATTCCTGACCATGTGGTTCAAGAGCTTTTGGAAATGGTCAGTGGGAAGAGTTTGGAAGGTTTGGAGATGTCATCTAAATGTACAGAGCTGGAACAGCTTAGGCTGTTCCATATGGGAGATTCTGGTCAGAGCTCAGGAGACCAGAAGGCTGAGAGAAAGCCTGCTGGTGAAGACCAGGCTCAGGAAGTTTCTGCTGGGAAGAAGGACTGCACTGGTTGTTGGACTCCACATAATGTGTGTTATGGTGTGGCAGAAAATTTGTGTGCATTCTACCTGTGCCCAGAGACTTTGCCTGAGACTGAGATTAAGGCCAAAGGACTGATTAGTCTGGCAAAAGAAATCTCAAGACAACCTAATATTGAAATGGTGGCATGGCTGTTGTTGCGGGCTCTTAGCCAGATTTATGTTGGGAATCAAGAGCAAAGAGCCCAGCATGGTGATTTAAAATGTTGTGAGTTTGGCCAGGAATCTGTAGACTACAAAGATAGAGCTGAGACCTTGATTGCTGAGAAGGAACAGAGAAATAAAAAAGACGGCCTGTGGGCATCCCAGGAAGCAGCAGGCCCCCACCCTTTGCAGCCTCAAGCTAGCAAAGGTGAAAGAGATTGCTTGGAGAAAAAAGCCACAGAGTGCCATGTTCCCGAGGGGTGACAGAGGCCACAGGTGGTTTCAAAATGGCAGTGGCCACACCAGGTTTCAAAATGGTGGTGGCCACACCAGATTCCAGAATAGTGGCAGCATAGAAAAGCTTTTCATCACAATTGGGTTCAGAGAGCTCAGCAATCCAGGCAGTCAACCCCTACAGCCAAGAGAGAGAAAAGCCTGGCTACTGCTCCAGCTGGCAGCGGACCTTGGTGGCATCCACATGGCACTGGTTTTAGGTGTAAGGAAAATACACAGATTCTAAAGCTAAGGCAGTTTCTGCCCCACCTGGAGAGGGCAATGTGTAAAGATGTAAAGGTAAAGCCAAAGAACATGGATTATCCAAGGAAAGCTAAGGAAGTTAAAACCCCTGAAAGTGCCTTGGGGGTGGAATCCCACAAGCCTTTTGGAGTTTGTAACCAGATTGCTTCAGATGCTGAGGAGGGAACTCCAGGACTTAATGTTCATCCTGCTGGATTTTGGACTTGCTATGGTTCCAATGCTTTGTATTTCTCTGTTTGTAACTTTTGGAATGGTAATGTTTATCTTGTGCCTTTATATGTTGGATGTGTTTAACCTCATTTTCATTTGTACAGGGGGTTATAGTTAAGAGTTTGCCCTAGATCTTGGAGGATATTTCGGACTTGGACTTTGCAGCAATGCTGAAACTGTTAGGACTTTGGCAACTCTTGAAGATGGACTAAATGCCTCTTACACAAAGGATATACATGAGTCCTTGGGGGGCGGGGAGTGTAATGTATTGGTTGGATCCTATGTCCCCCCAAGTCCTCATCTAATTTGGACGGGGCTGAGTCTGGAATTCACGATTGGTTTGTTGTCTAGCACTGGGATTTGTGGTGTGAGTGCTGCACCCGCCCAGGGTTGGAGCTGACATACCGAGAAGGGTGGGAAGAATTCGTGTCTCTCTCTCTCTCCCTGGTTTGCGCACCTTGCTCTTGTGGCGGCCATGAATGGCGGCCCTGCCACGCCATGCTGCCTTGAAGCCAACTAAGTATGGACTGAAATTCCTGGAGAACTGTAAGAAATAAACCTTTCCTTCCCTAATTTTGGGCATCAGGTATTTTGTCTCAGCAACAAGTGAAAAGTAACTAAGACACCAGTTAATCTGAATATGGGACATAGGAAGAAATGTGTGGTCTTAATATTTTGGGTGGTAATGCAAAATATAGATTACTAAACAGTAAAAAGGCAGGTAAGAGGATTTCATAAGGCAAGTATCAGTACTTCTTAACTCTACTAACCAAAGAATGTTTTAAAGACAGACTCCTACTTGACAACTTCCTAAATACAGACAGAGTTTCAGATGCACAGGGAGCCTAATTTTGCAAAGAAATGTACCATGAAATGCAAAATAAAACATTAAGGTGACAGGATGATACCAAGCTTGACAGTATCTACAAAGTTTTCTTTTTGTAACATCTGAATCCCATAGCAAAATGGTAGCATCTGCAACCAGTGCATAGATGTATGTTGTATTATTTCCTGCAGTCTTCTCTGTGTTTAAATATCTTACAATAAACTATTTTTGTAAGTTGAAAACAAAAACCACATGCCCCATGGAGTTATTCTTGACAGTTGAAATCTGAGGGATCAGGTAATGGTCACAGATGGTAACCACCTCCTCTTTCCTATTCAGAGTTTTAAATCTTTTTTGTGCCAGCTGTCAGAAAATGAACTGTGTAACTCTTGCAAATATTGGGATAAATTGGCAAGTCTTATCTTTGTCAACCTCAAGGTTTGCTTGGTTGACACGATACATTTTTGTTGTTGTTACTTTGACTTCATTTCTGAAAAGCTTGATGTAACTTATCTTCCCATGTATGGTACTCTGCCAATGAGAATTTGGCAAGGCTGGATATATGATCTTGTTTTAGGATTGTACAAATTTTGTATATACCTGTTATGGTTTATACATTGTGTCAACTTGAGAAATCTGGAAGCTTAACTAACTCAGCAGCTCACATCCTGGGGTGTAGAGCACAAGCAGTTACCTGGTCATTGTGTCAATTTGAGAAGGTCAGAAGTTTAAGGGAGAGACTCAGCAGGGAGCCAGGGTTCTTACTTTGTAAATATCCTCATCCTGTGCAAAGGAAGACAAGGAGATTTGAGAATGCTACACCCACCCTGGGGTGGGGGGTGTCCTGTGTACAATATAAGGGAGAAAAAGAGGCTTGCTCTTGCCCCCCTTTTACTCTGGCTGCTTTTGCTGGTGCTGCCTTGAAGTGTTGCCCCTGCGCCATGCCACCCTGCCTTGGAGCCAGCTGATTGTGGACTGAAACCTGCAAAAACTGTAAGAGAAATAAACTTTTCCTTCCCTAATTTTGGGCATCATGTATTCTGTCCCAGCAAGTGAAAAGTAACTAAGACAATACCACAGAAAAACTTACTATTTGCTGAGAATTGATTGTTATGTTAAGTAGCAAGTCTGATGAGATTTTAATGGGGATCACTATAAAACAAAGGAATTGTTTCTTTATATGACAAATATAATTTCCATGTATTACAAATATGTTGCATATCAAGTGCACGAGGCATGAGCAAAATATCCAGTAAATGCTTACATTTTTAAAAAATTTTTACAGTAAAAGACACATTGCCATTAGTTCCCCCCAAAATGCTGCTTCTCACTTTAAATACACATAAGAGAATCATGATGAGGCATCATCAAAAATATATTAAATACTCCTGACAAGTGCCATCCAACCGAAAGACAGGCTCATAAAAGTACTGCATGCACATTTTTGCACATTTTTCACTGGATCTCACACAGTGCAACTTCCATACCTTCAACAAAGTCAAACTTATCATAAAAAGTAAACCTTTTTAGTCAATTCAGGACATGGAAGCAGGCATAATGGCACAAGCAAAGACCCTCACGAAGGAAGACTTCCAGAACTGCTTCAAAAAGTGGCGAGAACATTGGGTGAGTATGTTCAAAGTAAGGGAGACTAATTTGAAGGGGAATAATGGCAATGTCTCCTGCTGTGATAAATTTTTAAAACTTTAAACTTTCACCATATTTTTCAAACCTACCTTGTAGAATTTGACACAACTTCATAAATGAAACACCAAGATGAAAACTAAGCCAAATATCACAAAATGATAGATCTGGTGAGGCCAAATTCTCAAGGTGTGAATCTTGAAAATGAGGCCAAAGGGGATGTACCAATGAAGAGTGGCTTCGGCTGCAAGTAACAGAATGCCTGGTTTGCACAGGCTTAAACACAAAGGCGCTTAAATATCTCACGGAGCCAAGAATTTGCAGGAGGGCAGCTCAATGCTCATTCGTCTGTCTGGCCATCTCCTCCAAGCTCGGATTCTTTCCCTGATACTGTTTTGCCAATCTCAACAAAGAAATTTGGCGTTTTTGTGGTTGTAAGATGTTGATGCAACTTGGAGCAACACTGCTGCTTTTAAATTCGGGAGTTAGGAACTGGGAGAGATTACAAGAAAGAGAGTGAGAGAACAAAACGAAAAGCTCCACCAGTAGTTCTCTTAGCAGCAAAGAAATAACTTGTGTAGAACCTTCCAAACAGAGTTGATTCAAGGTTCCTTGCTTGGACTTGGCACACATATGTTACAACTCCGAGAATCTTTGGGCTGTTTTAGAAAAAATAAATGTGAAAGAAGATCTATTAAATAGGCAATAGAGATAGTCTTTCATAATGGTATCTAGGAGTCTCATTTTAAGAACTATAAACTAAATAAACTTCCTTTCACATTGTGCAGCCCAGGCTGCTTTCTGACAGCGGAATGGTAATGGCCCTCTGCAGCTGACTTTTCAAAATCTATGGTGTATAAAAGAACTAAAGATAATTTTGCCATGAAAGCTATTTAAGAACCTCATGAAATAATAAACTTCACTGTTTCAGGTTGCTCACCTTTATTAGTTTTCCAAATATGGCCCCACCTGACTAGGATCACAATAGAGTTTATTTTATTTTCAAAATAAGAAAATCTTCATTCTTCTGGCATCATAAACATAAGGTACAATTAATCTGCTGTGCAGTCCTTCAATATTGAAAATGTGGGGTTTTCAGGTCAAGGTTTTACAAAAGCTACAGACAGGTTTAAGATACAATTGATCACTCATGGACAGTTGTAATCTACCACCTCCTAGAATAAGCAACCAAGAAACCATGGAATGATTAATAGTTTTAATTGATCTTCATTGATTTTTGACTCTATGGACAGGATCTGATTGTGTCTTCTTGACTATGCTGAACTACGTTTTCCAGCACTGTCTCTTCTGTGTAGTTCTGGTTATGATGGGCCACAGGAAGCAGCCTCCCAAAGAACCCTGCTGAAGGTCACAGAACATCTGAGTTGTAATCTGCCAAGGGAATTAGAACTGAATTGTGCATTCTTTTTTGTTTAACTGACAAATGAAAAATTGTGTATATATTTATGGTAAATACTGTGATTTTTGATATATGTATATACTCTAAAGTGACTAAATCAAACTAATTAACTTATCCATCATTTTGCATAGTTATTTTGTGATGAGAACATTTAATATCTATTCTTAGTAATTTAAAGAATACATTTGTTATCAACTACAGTAACCATGTTGTACAATAAATCTCCAGAGCTTATGATTGCAACTTTATAACTTTTGATGACTATCTCCCTATTCACAAAGCTTTCCCCCCTCCCCCCTATCACTGACAAACCACCACTCTAGTCTCCATTTTGTCTTTTTAAGGCTCTATGTATAGGTGAAATGAAGTAGTTTTTGTCTTTGTCTGCCTGGCTTATCTCACTTTGCGTAATGTCATCTAGCTTTATCCGTGCTGTGGCAAATGATAGGATTTTCTTCTTTTATCTTATATTATTGCTATTATTAATATTATTATTATCATTTTGTCTTTTTGAGAGGTGGTCTCATTATGCAGTTCAGGCTGGCCTTGAGCTCACTTTGTAGCCCAGGCTGGTTTCAAACTTGCAATGATCCTCCTGCTTCAGCCTCCCAAGTGCTGGGATTACAGGCATGCACCAACATGCCCAGCTCTTCCTTCTCTTTAAGTCTTAATAGTAATGCATTTTTTGCCTGTACCACATTTTCTTATCCAGACCTGAATTATAATTTCAAAAATACTCATGGAAGTGAGCCCAAGGCCAGCCTGAACTGCATAGCGAGACTCTGTCTCAAAAAGACAAAAATACAAACAAAACAAAACAAAACAAAAAACAACTTCTGGAATGCCTGCTATGTGCCTGGTGATGGTGAAGTCTTCTGAAGTACTCTTAGAGATTTTTGGTGTAAATCAGTGAATTTGTTTCTCCTTGATCAATATCTCTGTGTGACAACCATGGAACAGGGGAAGCAGAAGCATATACAGAGAGATAGATAAAAGATAGATAGATAGATAGTATCCAATCATATATATATTTGGGATTTGACCTTGAAGAAGGTAAACAGTCTCTGCAAGGTTACTGTCTTTACATTTAATGCTGAAGCTTGAAGTTCAAGGGCATGCAGTTGAAAAGAAAGGATGCATGCAATGTAGAAGAAAGTAAGAAGATGCTGGAATCCACAATGTGACCTTGGTGCATTAGGATGTGCTGAAATCTATGCCAATTACTACCACCTCTGACCTTGCAGAATCCAGCCGTCTTATACACACCTGGTCCAGGCTAAAGGAGGAGAAGCTGAAGGGTGAAGCAGCTGCAGGCCCAGCTGCTCCCCTACACACATGAGTCTAGTCAGCACGTGAATGACAATGTGTGAGCTACGAAATCTCACTTCTGGCCTTCTAGTGCCTATTACAGGCTATGTTCTCACACTAACTGTGTAGAAAGAGCAGTCAGGGTAAACCTGCCCTCTTTCTACCTCAGCCCAAGTCCTGTGCCTGGTCTGTGTTATGAATGAGGAGACATGGGGAAAATCCTACTGCTTCCCCTCTGCTTTCCAAATCTCTATGGAAACCTCTCTGTGACACACTCAAATGGGAAACACCCAGGCAGGCAAATTCTGGGAATGTAGGTGTCTCTAGCCAAGCCAACACATCACTAAGTGTATAGGTCACCTTTCCACTCCTGAGACAGAGAGGGAACTTGAGGAGGAAAGGTTATTTTGGTTCACCATTTCCCAGATTTCAGTGCATGGTCGACTGGCTTCGACACATAAAAATCATGGCAGAAGGGCATGGTATAGCAAGGCTGCTCACCTCATTGCAGCCAAGAAACTTAGTGAAAACAAAGAACCTGAGCAAAAAGGGGCCAGGGACAAGATATTGTCCCCAAAGGCACAGCCTCATGCCCATGCAGACCACATCTGGAAGTGTGCTTTATTAATCTCCTAGGCATCTCTCATGTCAACAAAGTTGAGAACTGAGATTAATCATCACACTAGGCTGCTACACTTAATTCTCACCGAGAACAGTAAGATCTGATTTTCTCCAATACAGAATGGCCTAAATTCACCCTGTCCTTGTTAGCTAATTGCCCTTTTCTTAAAGAGAAGTGCTGTGTCACACCAGTCGTTTGTGCCAAGTACTGTACTAAGTACCTAGTAGGTCATAACTTCTTTGCAGGTCTCCCTGCCTCTGCTCTTGTCCCTCTCTACAATTCATCCTGCACATAGGGACTTAAAACACCCATCACATTATGCTGCTAAAATCTCCCACTGTTTAAATCCTCTAATGGCCCACTTTGTGCATGCATGAAAATCCTGGCCCTAAGTCTAACACCACAGAACCCTTCCTGGTCCTGACTGCCCACCTTTCCACTGTTGCTCTAACACCTAATTCTCTTATCAAACTGTCCTGACTGCTTCCTGAAACATGAGGTTCACTGCTGTCTTTCTTTTTGCCTAGATTCCTCTTCCCTGATATTGTTCTTTCCATCTTTCAAATTCCTTTTAAGATAGGACTTTTACAGAGTAGAATTCTAGGATCAACATATTTTTCTCTGTAATTGACACTTAATAATTATACATACTTATTGGGTATAGTGTAATGTTTTGATACTTATGTATAACATCTAATGATAAAATTCATTAACTTCTCCATCACTTCAAGTGTTTATTACTTTGTGATTTGAACATTCAGAATCCTCTCTTTTAGCTATTTTTAAATATATGGAATGGCTATATTTTTATCTGTAGTCACCCTAGTGAGGAGAGAACACCAGAACTTATTGCTACTTATATCTGTAGTTTTGTACCTCTTATCTCTCCTTTCCATTTCCCACCTTCTGGAGGTTACCATCCTACTCCCAATGTCTGTGAAGTCCACTATGTTTGAGAGTCCACAAATAAATGAGATCATACAGTGTTCATCTTTTTGTATCAGGTTTATTTCACTTGAAAATGTATCTTTAACTATACACACACACACACACACACACACACACACCACTACTACTACTTATATTAGTCCCATAACATGCATTATTTCCTTAACGGAAGTTATTAATACCTTCCTTAGTCTTATATCCACTAGAATATGAACAGCATCGGTCCAGACTTAGCTATCACACCTTGCTGCATACCTGGTACAGGGTCCCCTCTCCATATCTACTATGCCTCAATAGATATGTTGAACATATCAGTCTGTGATAAATCTTCACAACAATACAATAAGGTAGATCTTTGTGCTGCCTTCAATTTCATATGAAATGAAATGGAGAATAGAAAAAAAGAGGTCATTCACACATGATACAGAGCTGGAGGGAGCGGAGCTGTGGGTGAGCCTCCCTCTTTATCTTGCCTCTCAGCCATTCTCAGATTAAGACGTATTCTAAACTTTATCTAAAGTTATTCAATGATTCTAAAATGAAGCCTAAATTTTGTAGGTATTCCAGGACATTTTAATGCTCCCAAAATGACTATTTCTTCTAAGAGGCTACTTTTGGTTACCCTGTTTTCTATCCTTTGGCTGACATTTGAGATTAACACACACACTTAATGTCATTGGCCAAAGTTATACGTTCACTAAGTGTGTGTTTTATTAATCTTTATCTTGGTAAAGAAAAGTGCCTGATTTTTTCTGCCTTAAATATCCTTGATTAAACTCTGTCTTTAACCTTGTTTCTGTTTCTTTTTATATTTTGCTTTGAATATATTCCATCTTGAATTTTATGTGTCTTTTCAGGCCACCTTAAATCCTCTCTAGGACAAAGTAAGCACACAAAACATAAATAATTAAACGAGAGTACCTGAGGGATGTACTTCAGTTGTATTACTCAGCAACATTTCATGTAGACAAAATAATGAGATAAAATTTGAGTTTCAGCAATCAAAAGCCAGAGGGGTACCTATTAAAAGCAGGGATCACAAGGACTGTAAAACTGCAAAGTTGCTTACAGTAGCATGACAGCTGGAAAGCTGGGTGCAAAATAGCATATTAGTACTGGTTATTAAAATTTGAAAAATAAGACTAAAAGGAAATACAAATGTACTGTATTTTGTGCAAATTGGAGCTATACAAGTTGAAAATAATGTGATACACAAATACAGTGTCTCCATCTATTAATCAGACTTCATGACTATTCCACTTTTTTTTTTTTTTTTTTTTGCGGCACCGGGGATTGAACTCACAACCTCGCGCCTGCCAGGGCAGGCGTTTAAGGCGCTGAGCCAAACTCCCGGCCCTGGTTTTTTGAGGCAGGGTCACACTATGTAGCTCAGGCCGGCCTTACGCTCGCGTTGTAGCCCAAGCCGGCCTCGAACTCACAACGCTCCGCCTACCTCAGCCTCCCGAGTGCTGGGATTAAAGGCATGCGCCACCACGCCCGGCTGACTATTCCACTTTTTAAGTCCTACAGAGAATTTAAAGCACACACAACACAAATACATTAATAAACTTCCCCATACCTATCACCTGATTTAAAAAAACTGCAAACATTATGCCCCTCTTGTTCCATCTCTACTTCCACACACTCTCCAACTTTTTTGAATGTTTATTTGTTAAATTTACATGTATTAAAAATTTAAAAATCTTATGTGCAATGTTAATGCCCATGTACTCAACTCATATTATCCTTGTAAGTGCCTTAGCATTTAGCACTCTTTGCTAGTGTCTTCCATTTTAACCAAGGAAACCATTGTTTTGAAGTTTCCCACAATAAATTAGTTTTACGTACTCTAAAACCTCATTTAAATGCAATAATAAAATACACATCTTTTTCTTTTGCCAGTCTGAAATCTTTTGCTTAGCAGAATCTTTATGAGATTCATCCAGGATATGACTTCTATTTTCTTCCTTGAAATCCATTCATGAAACTCTTTGGGGTCTGAGGTTTTCTTTGTGGTGACTGTTTACTAAGTTTATTTCTTTGATGAATATAAGGCTATTCTCTCACTAGTTTTGGCAATTTGAATTTTTAAAGGAATTTGATCACTTCATTTATATTGCAAAATTTGTTGAGCTAAAGGTAATTATAGTTGTCCTTTTGAGTTGTTTTGGTAATTTTGCAGTTTATAATGGTAATTTTTCTTTTATTTCTGATATCAACGACTTATATTTTCTTTTATTTTTCCTATTCAATTTATTGAGGGCTTATCCATTTTGTTGATCTTTTCAAAGAGTTTACGTTTTGTGTCATTGTTTTAAATTTCATTAATTTTTTCTTGTCTTAATCATTCTTTTTTCTTTTTCTTCTTTGTTTGGCAGAAGTATATTCTAAAGCAGATATAGAGGGAATTACTTCTTCATGAGAGCAGGCATCCACATCAAGTGGGAGCTTGGATGTCATTTTTATGTACAGAAGAGCTGTTGCTGGGGTTCGGGCAACCGTGATGATTAGCACTGGTTTATCTACCTGATGCACGCACTCGCCAACGTTTTCCTTAGACGCTACTTTGTCACCATTGTAAAACACTGCATGTTCTTTGCTCCTTTCAGATGGTCACTTTTCCCTTGGGGGCTTTAACCATATAAGAAACTTACTTTAAAAAGTTGTACTCTAAATCAGGCCTCAACCCAAAGTGGGAGGTGTTTAAAGTCCCCTTTCTGATTTCATTAGGCCATAGGCCACAGCAACCAGGAATGCTGCATGCCTTGTTTTGAAAATAGAAGACCTGGTATTAGAGTGAAAATGCACAATATAGAATCTTAAAACATCATTGTGCTCTGTGGTTTGTTGTTTGGATCTGAGACCTAATAAATGGTTTATATAAAGATATTGTAGACTGAAGTTCATTTATCTGTATCTTGAAAAACATGCTGTTTTGGACTCCCTTTGTCCCTCAGGCCCACTAATTTCTAACTACCTGCCTGATGGACTCTAATATCATTTTGGGTATTAGGATGCATGTCATTCTGGCTATTTTCTAATGAAAGAGAAAGTGGCTCTGAGGGGAGGGCCTTTGGGTCTCCATCTTTGCTGACTTTCAGGCCTGGAGGATTAGTCAAGGAGTCCAATAGAGTTAGATCAGGAGGATGAGAGATTGTCTGAAAATGGATTGACTGTAAATGAGAGGGAATTACTTTCTGTTCATTTTTATTTTCTTTTGGTGTTTTAGGGATGTAACCCAGAGCCTCACATGTTAGGCAAGCAGTATGTTATTATGTTACATAACCTTATCCCTTTCTTAGTCTTTGTCTAAATTCCAAAGGTATAAATTTAGGTCTTTGATTGCAGAGTTTTCTTCATTTCATAATATAAGCATTTGAAGCAACAGATCTCAATCTAGAAAGACCTATGATAGGGAGAGAGGAAAAAAAGCAAAGCATCAAAGCCCTAAGGTAAGCAAAAGGGAATTCCACACTAGACAGCAATAGAATGCCTAAGTTGGGTTAGTGGTAAAAACTCTCTTCAATACGAAAGATGGGGGTGGAGAGATGGATAAAAATGAATGAAGACTTATAGATTTGCTGATGAGAAATTGGGAGCATTTGCATCTGATGAGTTACATTTTTTTAGCTAGCAAGGAGAGATGCCAACTGAGAGTGTGGGAGAAGAGAGAGTGGGAAGGATGAGCAGAGAGGAAACTCTATGAGTTAATCACGTCAGGGCATGGAGAAAGGACTTCTTAATGAAAGATGACAGATGTCTCAGGCAGTATGCTGTGCTCACATGAGGATTATAAAGATTTTCCAAGTGAAGCAGTTAACCAGGATCTGTGATTTTCCTGCCTAAAGCCACAAAGTTCAGCTGCTCATGCAAGCAATGGAAAGGGCAGGGGCGTGTGTCCATCCAGGACTGTAGTTTACCAGCTTCCCAGGCTATGAAATGGAGGGAAGGGGTCAAGGAACCAAATTTATTTTCAAAAAGTTGTGGAATTATGAAGTTTAAATTTGGTCTTCATTTTGTCTCCTGAAATTCAAGTCTTAAAATCCTTGAGACAACCAAATTAACATTGTTTTGTAAGCTAAGGAATTGAGTGATGGCTGGTTACCTGCAAGTAACTTTAGGATAGGGCTGGTCACTGGAAAGACCAAGGCATGATTAAAATCTTGGGCCTCCTCAGACTCAGTCCTCAACCTCCATGTAGGGGAAAAGGGCTGAAAATCAAGTTGATCATCAAATGGTCAGAGATTTCATTGACTGTGTCTACATAAAGAAGTTTCCATAGAAATTCAGATGAACAGATTTTGGGAAACTTCTTTCAGGAGGCTGGCAGTTTCCTCGAGGGTGTCTTCCCAAAGAAGATATGAAAACTCTTTATGTGCATTTGTCCCCCCTTTTTTTTTTAACATTCTTTGTAAGAAACTAGTAAATATAAGTAAAGTGTGTCTCTGAATTCTGAGAGCTACTCTAGTAAATAATCAAATCCAGTGTGGTGGTCATGGGAACCTCTGATTCACAGCTAGTTGGTCAGAGCCACAGGTGACTGCCTGGATTTAGAATTGGCATTGAAAGCAGTGGTCAGTCTTCTGAGGCTGAATTCTCAACCTGTGGGATCTGACAGTGTCTCCAGGGAGGTAGTATCAAAATTAAATAGAATAGAATCAAATTGAATTGGAAGACACCTAATTCAATTCCAGGTGTCTTCTGGAACACTGAGTACTTTCTTGCTAGTAGGGAGAAACTCCAACACCTTTTGAATCATAGAAGTCTCACTGTGTTATTACAGAAGGAAAAAAGTTCAGGTTTTCTTCTCACTGAAGTGACTCAACAAAGAAGCCAGAGATTTAAAGTTGGCCAATTAGAAAGCTGAGGACAAAGTTCAGAAGTCTATGAAGTCAAAGGATGTAGCACTAGGAATACTGCAACAAGAAAGCTAAAAGTGGTGGAGATCAAAGGGTATCTTTCAATTTGGGGTTTCATGGAAGATGTGGTTACTGAGGATGACAAAGTACAGACGTGATCACAGGAGAAGGTAGGTAGTGAAGAATTGGAATCTATCTTTTGGGAAGATGCATCCTATGCAACTTGACAGACCAGGGTGCTGTTGGAGTCAGCAAAACAGCAGTGGTAGACAGGAAGAGTGTCAGACTTAACATCTTCAGTGAGTATTAGGGAGCACCTGGTAGGCTGACAGATGGCAGCAAGGAGAAGAAGGAGAGAGGGTAAGGCTAGCTGGTAAGAAGGAACTTTATATGAGGGATGGGGGTCTATGACATGGAGGTAGCAATGATAAATTAGAAGGATGTGAAAAGTTCCTTTAACCTCTGTTTAAGCAGCATCCAGAAACATGAGGACCTTCAAGAGTTGTCCTGGAAGAGATGAGGAATGTTCTGAGACTGAAGTAGCAGATCACAGATTGGGAGTTACAGAAGACTCGGTGACAAGACTTAGGCAAAGAGAGAGAAAGGGTGGAAAATCGCTTCAGATCTGGAAGTTTAAAAAGTAGAATATGACTGAGAGGGGAAGGAATGTGAGAAATGAATTGTAAGGGTGGTTAGGCCTGTAACTCCAACCGTCAAATGTGTATACCCTGGAGTGTCTTAGATGCAGTATATATTAATTATATACTGCTGCTATAACAAGTTACCGTAAACTCAGCGACTTAAAACAATGTAAAGTTGTTACATTGTAGTTTGTGAGATCAGGAGTTCAAAATCAGTCTCACTGGACGAAAATCAAAGGATAAGAAAGACTGTGTCACTTTTGGAGGCCTGTCGTGGTTTATATCTAGAGGCCTCCAAAAACTTCATCAGAGGGGTCTACTGGATTATGAACTACGGATGGCTTGCTGTTAGGAGGGGGCTCTGGTGGAAGAGGAGGGTCACTGAGGGCGTGGCCCGGAAGGGCTTCTCTCCCCATCTGGGTCTCCTTTCTTCTTCCTGGTGACCGTGACAAGAGCACCTTCCCTCCACCACAGTCTTCTACTGTGCTACTTATGCCTGACAACCAGGCAATGACTGAAATTTCTAAAACGTGAGCCAAATAAACCTCTCCTCCATGAAGCTGTGAGTGTTGGATATTGTGTCCCACTTAGGAGGAAACTAAGACAAAGCCTTAAGGGAGGATCTGTTTCCTTGCCTTTTCAGACTTTGGGAGACTTCCTGCATTCACTGGTTTATTCCACCATCTTCTAAGCCACCCATCTCTCTAGTTTTGATTCACCTCCCTCCCTCCCTCTTCTGCATATGAGAACTCTTGTAATTACTTTGGGATCACCCAGAAATTCTAGATAATCTATCTGTGTTAAGGTCAAGTGATTAGCAACCTAATTGCTCCTTGCCATATAACAACACATTAAGAGGTACTGGATTAAGATATGGAATTCTTGGCAGGTCAGTATTATCTGGGTGGATGAAAGAGCTCCAACAGCCACCGAAAGGAGCGTGTCAGGTATAAGAGAAGGTGTTGAGGGTAGGAGTTAGAGGATGGTATCTAAAAGGAGAACCACAGTGGTCTTGAACTGTCCCCGGGTTCCAAATCCACTGGTGGGATGATCTCTGAAACAGTGGCCCCCAAACTTCACCATGTGTGTGAATCATCTGGAAGTTGCATTAAAACATTAAATGAACTCTCTCCCTCCTCCTCATTTAGATTCAAAAGGTCTGGGATAGTGGCTAAGATTTGTATTGTTAATTTGTTCTCAAGGGATGCTAACATGGTTCTTCCAAGAGCTGCACACAAAAACTATTTTTCTAATGTGTTTCTGCTTGAAAAATTCTGAGTCAAGTTATGACTGTTTGTTTGTGTGCTGTGGTTTAGACCTAAAATGTTTCCCAAAAATCCCATGTGTTTGGAAGATGATCGAATCATGGGAATGTACTCTTTAGTGCATTCATCCTTTGTTGAGTTCAGTAGCTGAGTATGTCGTTAGGAGATGGGATCTGTTCGGAGGTGGGTTACTGGGGGCGTGAGCTAGAAGGGTATATTCTTGTCCCTGGCTCCTTCCTTCTCACTCTGCTTCTTGACTGCCATGACTTGAGTGCCTTTCCCCTACCTTCCCCTCTGTCATGCCATTTTGGCTTTGGAGCCAACTAACTATGGCCCGCTACTATAAGCCAAAATAAACTTCTCCTCTTTTAAGTTGAGAGTATTGAGTATTTTGTTCCAGCAATGGGAAAATGACTGATAAATTATGTTTTGCTGTTGTTGTTTTGTGGTACTATGGATTGAACCCAGGGATGCCATACTGTTGAGTTACATCCCTTGCTCTTTTCATTTTTTTATTTGTTTTTATTTTGAGACATGCTCTTGCTGAGTTGCCCATATTGGCCTTGAATTTGTGAACCTCCTCCCTCAGCCTGCTGGGGTTATATATAGATAGGTATATGCCCCCATGTCCAGCTTGTCACAACAACTTTTTTCATTTTTTATTTAATGCATGGACATTGGTGCCCATCTTGAATCCCAGCTGTATCACTAATTGTCCGTGTGACTTTTTTATTGCTTATTGCCCACATCTGTAAAATAACATAATAATAGTACTAACTTCATGAAAAATTTATGAGGATTAAATAAATAATGTGAAACATTTACTAATGTTCCAAGAAGTGTTAGATTTTATCTAAAAACTTTATCAGCCAAGAAAGTGGAAGAACCAAAGGTTTTTAAGGCAAAGAGTGTTTTCTAAAAGAGGGCTGCTGAGGAGATGGAAAGGCTGAGAAGTCATGAACAGTACCAGTTTGAAATCACTGCCAGCTCAAGGGCAAGACCCGTAGGAGGTGATGGCTCCAGAGCTCAGCAATTGAGGTCACAGTAGGATCACCAAGGTGGATCAGAGTAGGGGAAAAGTAGGAAAGAGGACTGCCAGGGAATAATGGTTAACTGTTCTAATAACTAACCCAAAGATCTTAGGGATAAAAGGAGCAAAAGAGGAACTCTTCTTGCTGAGTTTCATGATCTGGTTAATTGATTTGTCCCTGCTCAGGGGTGGCTGAGGCAATCCCCATTCATTTCTCTCTCTTGGAACAACAAACTTGGGAACAACATCTTGAACAGACATAGAGAGAACATCTCCTCCCACAGACAATCTGCACAAGGAACTTTGTTAGAGCCTGAGTCCTCACGAGAATCCTCCTGTGACTGTGAGTCTGCGGTGGGGCTTCCTGGGAGGGCCCTGTTAGCACATGGAGGCGCTCAGTGAGATGTATCAAATGGAAAAAACCTGAAGAGAATGGAAGGAGGTGACTCCTGGATTGTCTCGGGCTTGGGAGATTTCAACATCTGTCTCCTTGATTTTCTTGAATACATTTCAGGAAGATCATTTCTCCCCAAATGATGTTGCAGTTCTGCTTGAGACACACCTCCTTGTGTTCACATGGTGGTTAAAAAGTACCGACTGGGTGGTGTCCTTTCTGCAGAATGTAAATTCCCTCACACTAGAGGTTCAAGTTAGGCAACAGTTGAACAGGGCTTAAGAAATGAAGATGTTGAGCCAAATGTGTTATCACACACCTACACTCCCAGCACTCTGGGTGGCTGAAGAAGGAGGCTTGCAAGTTCATGTGCAGGCCAGACAATTTAATGACTTACCAAGGCCCTGTCTCAAAAGAAATAGAAATAACCGGGGCTGTAGCTCAGTATGAAGGTCCTGGGTACGGTCCCAAATATTCCCTCCCCAAAAAAGAAAGAAAGAAGGAAAAAAGTGAAGATGTTGATATTTGCATTTAGAATACTTCCCTCACCTGATGCAGGCTCAAGATAGGTGAACAAGCTGGACCCAGAACCAACCTACAATCATAGGAATGCACAGGACCAGAATGTAAGACATCAGGTGAGGGAGTTATGGGGAGCTCCTAGGCATATATACACATAGATGAGCACAAAAGGGACATGTATAGGCTGGGATTGCCTTTTCCATGGGTAGCTTCCCATGGTCAAACAGGGAGACCCGGTGAGCACCTTTAGAAACAACACCTGCAGAATAACAAGTGGGCAATGGAATATCTGTCCCCGGCTGCTATGTGGAATTCTAAATATCCAAATAGAATCACCTCTGTCTTATGACCTCTCCACTCCATCAAATCTGGACTCAGCATTATCCCTAAAGACAAGGATTTTGGGGACTCTTGTTCAGCTTTTCATTCCTTTAAATCCCATCCACTTTACTTCAACATCATGCTCTGGAACTCTGCTTCTGTTCCTGTGATTAGTTTCTGATTGCTATCCCAAGCCTCCTGGGAGGGCCTGAATTTCCTGCACTTGGGTCATCTTTCTTCTCTGGATCTTTGCTCACTGCAGCCAGGAAGTCCCACAGCATTCTGGACCTTAGATGGGCATCTTTCCTATCCATACATAGATATCTTGACTGTGAAATTGATCTCAGATTGTTGGGCAGTGGTACCTGCATTTCCCACTAATCCTAGTTTGACACTGTCTTCCCAGGTTGAGGCTGTCTCTTCCCTCATGCCAGTGCAGCTTCATGCTTATCCTCTAGACTCACTTCCTTTCATATTCTACCTGCAAACATCTCTTGTTTCACCAGGGAAGTCTCACTTTTAATAGTGATCATATAGATTTATGATTGTTGATCCAAAGCCTGAAGACCACAAAAGATTTTGTATCCTTGTCATCTAAATACTTTCTGAGGACAGAAAAATGTGACGGGCACATGCTGGAAAGCGAGGCAGATGCCAAGGCACAGGAGTTCACAGATGGAGAGGTTCAGTCCTGTGTCAGTCTCGGCGGCTCTTGTTCACTCACTGGATTAAAGCAATACTAGTGATGTGTTCTCAGTCCAGGAGAATTACAGCAGAATCCTGTGATGCACTAGGACTAAAGACCACTGAGTTAGGCTTTCTTTTTCTTAGAGATTCTGACTTGTTTAACTTGTTTAACCCAGAGTAAGACCTAGAATGAGGATTTCTAACTAGCACTCCAATTTATTTTAACAAGACAGTAAACATTAGTTATGTGAACTGATTTAGTGTTTCTTTTAAGCAATGGAATATAACAAGCAAGCCAGAGAGCTTCAACTTTCCCAAAGAATCCTGTGTTCCAAACAAGATTAAACTAATCCAAATATGAATCAGAGTGGGAAACCCAAGATTGAATTAGCAAAGAAAATTATTTTTAAAAATTAGTAAGGAAAGTCTTAAGAGTCTTAATATTTTTATTTTTGAATTTAAATATTTTCCTGGGTTTTATTCTCACTAATATAGTTTTAAAACTTATGGTTTGCTAATATTTTGCATATCATTTTCATTGCATCTTCAGTTTTTGTTGTGAAAATAATAGGCAATAAAATAGATCACGTTTCACATATTCTATGTATTTTTATTGGTCCTCTAGACCTATGAAACTCCAGAGCTATACTTTATGAGGTTAAAATTTGAGGTTGCACCACATTAAGAAGCTTGAACTCTGAAGTCAGTGACCTTGATCCCACTTCTCTGTTTCAAGACCTGTGGGAAGATGTCTTAATCTCTGTACCATTATTTCCTTACATCTAAAAATGTTAAATGGGGTTGATAATAATAAGCCTTACTTTCCAGGGTAGTTGTGAATGTTTAAAAAGTTAGTAATATATCTAAGATGCTTAGGGAAAGCATGGCACATATTAAGTAACTAGCTGTTAGTTATTAGTTATCTTTTGGCAAGTATTATACTTTCAGTGCCTTAGCAGAGGTCAGGAACATACCTCTGAAGGCGTGATCTGTAAACCTAAGCCTGTAACATGCCAAATGACCATCACAAGATTCAATTTAATTTTCTAAAACTTTCATGCAGGATGTACTCACTGAATCAGCTTTTTCAGAATCTAGTTTATCTAAGCAGGGACAGAAAAAATAATTCAGGAACCAAAACTGCAATTGCCTCCACACCCTAAACTTCAGTCCCTCCTCAACCTTAGACCTGCTTGAAATTGGCAACCATAAGATTCATGCATGATCAAGAGGGGCATATGGTTGCTTTCCTTCTGACAGGTGGCGCCCTGGAAAGTAATCTGCTATGTAAGTGTGACTGGACAACCCCAAGATTTTCAACCCTCAGGGGACCAACAGAAGCTGGCAGTATTTACAACCACTGCTTGTTGCATGGCTCATCCTGAAACCTGCAATTTGTTAGTGAGATATAATAAATAGATGAATTAGTGCCGATATTTGGAAAACAGTAGGTCTGCTCGCATCCCTCTGTTTACCCAGCAGGATCCACACAGGCTTTTCATGCCTGGGTTTCTGCCTGAGAGAAGGTGTTTCCTTCTCTCCCCATAGGGAGCCTTCTAAGTTAGAAGACTGGCCAAGATGGTTTCATAAAGGACAGAAGCAACTCAACACGCAGGCTGAAAGCAGCTCATGAACCACTGCAGCAACTCAAGTCAGAAGAGGCAAAAGTGCTTTTTGCCGAGTCCTTTGTGTTATATTCCTCAGGAAACCTAAGCAAGGTGACAGATTCATAGAATGTACATGGAAACCAGGGAAGAGAAGGGACTCCTAGCTGCTAGACAACTAATGTGAGTCTGAGAACTGTATGACTTGGCACTGCCACCACATAATTGTGTAGAAGATCGTGGTAAGACAACCTAGCAAATTTGTGGCACAGAGTGTGTTACTTCTAGGGTATTATTTTCTGTCCTCATTTCTTTCTTTGTAGCAATAATAATAGTACAGTTCAAGTATTCTTTTACCTGAAAAACTTGGGAGCAAAGGTGTTTCAAATTGCAATGTTTCCTGTACTTTAAAATGTTTGCATAAATTCTACTAGCTTAGCATTTCTAATCTGAAATTCCCAAATCCAACATGCTCCAAAATCCAAAAACCTTTTGGAAGTTATGGCAATGCTCAAAAAGTTTCTGATTTGGGAGCACTTAACATTTTGATTTTTGGAGTAAGAATCTTCAGTCTAAAATGATAATGTGCCCAAATGTGTACAACAAATAATGTGTAAATCAAAAAAAATGATGAATTTTTTAAAAATATATATCTCTATAATAACTTTCTTATCTTTCCAAATTGGATTGAATTTTTCCAAGGTCTGGGAAACTGAGTCAAATGAATTAAGTTTCAGATCACCTCCTGGCCCTCCTCTTGGTGCAATATTCAGATACTTTATATCTTGTACAATCCTACCTGTTGAAAAGGTTCAAAACTAAGGTGGAAGTTATGGAGTAGGGAGGAAAAATCACTGAACTTGCAGTATGAAGACCTGACTTAGAATGTTTAGAAGGTTTGAGGATTAATGACATAGGCAGAAAAGTGTTATGACCATGAGAGGCACAGCATACACCAAGTTGCATTAGTAGTGCTTACACAAGGCTGAAGGAGACGGGAGATCTAACACAGCGTGAGACTACCCAGAGGTTTAGTGATAGAAAGCACCTTCTGTGGTGGTCTTAGCCTGAGCAATGTCGCTCAGGAGCGAGGTGGGGAGTTTCTCTGTCAGAGAACTGTAAAGAGCCAGCATCATAGCAGCTAGGGGTCTTTAGGGCTGGGACTTACCTATCGCCAGCAGATGTGCATGAGGTTATGTGAAGGAGGCAGGCTCCGTATGGCTGTAACTCTGCTTGTTTGGGCTATTTTTTAAACAGTTGGATGTGTGAACACAAGAGTTAAGCTTCCACTTTTAGACATAGACAATCTAGGGTACCAGTATAAAGAGGTTACCTTCAGCTCATTTATACAACAAGATGTTAACACAATAATGTCTGTCTGTGTCATCACAGAAGATTTCTTTAATGTCTTTGGATCATGGCTTCTTTGTCCATTAAACAGTGGTAATAATTTCAAATATTATTGAAACTTAAACCAAAGAAAGAAACCCAAGAATTTAAGAATTTTCATGGGTCGTCTTTTTTATTTAACAGTTTCTGTTCACTTGAAAAAGATAAAATGTAAGTTGATCCTTAGTTGGAATGTGTTAAAATGAGAGGAATGAAGTGTGGGCATCAAATTCCTTCCCCATCTCACCTCTCAACTCCTGATCTTAAACACACTATCCATATCCACCTGATGCTTATACTTTAGAAAAGCAGAGGGTAGGAAAAAATAATCCAAGAAAGGAAGATGAAGATGAGAGGAAAGGTGTGGGTACAAGGAGGGTCTTGGGTTTCCAGGTGCCAGTATTTCCCGTCATTAGTGATATTTTGGGCCAGATAAGTCTTTGTGAATTATAGGATGCTTAATAGAATCCCTGGCTACTATCCACTGAGTGCCAGTTACACAACACTAGTTGTGACAGCCAAAAATGTTCCCAGACATTATCAGATGTTGTCTGAAGGCAAACAGGTAACCAACACTGTCCAAAGTTGGGAATCATTACTTTATTATACCTTCCTTCTTCTTTTTTCTTTTTTTCTGACCATTTTTAAAGACATGAAATTACATTAAAGTACAAGAAGACAAAATTTCCTCCAGCAAAAGCAATTTGTAGGATCTCTGACATATATATTTACTATCTGAGGGCAAGGCCTCCATGATACCATCTTGAGGGTTCTTACTAGAAGTCAACACTTCTTTCTGAAAATGTTTCTGGCTCTTTGTCCCTCTCATTAACTTACATGTCTGTTATAGTGAAAGTTCCTGTGGAATAAGCATCAATATCATTGATCTTTAAATCCCTGGAAAACCTATTACAAAACCTGAAACAGTCACCAGTGGTTACCAGTGGTTAACGGTTCAGCCAGCACAAATTCTATCTCCAGCCTCCTCTCCTGATAAATTTTGTTAGAAGCAGGCTGCCCTGGAGAAGTGGACCAGACGAGCTTGGTGAGACTGAGCCCCTCCACTCAGGTCTTCCTCATCTCGTTATCCTCAGGTCTCCGGTAAGTCTGGCCCAAATTCAGTGCTTTGTAACCATTTCCTGAATCAGTGTGTCTCTGATGTCCCATCTCCCTTCAATATCTTTTCCCTCTTCTATGCCTCCCCAAGACCTCCATGAAATCTCCACTTGCCAAAGGAAAGCAGCTGTATCCCATGGAGCCAGAATCCAATTGTTTCTCAGAAGTCTGTTTTGCTTTGTGGACCAACCGGTACCAATTATTAGAAGTCATTTTTCAGCATAATCTGGAGCAATGATGTTCCCAGTCCACTGGCAGGGATTCCTCACAACACAGCCTTCCTATTGGCAGGGGTGATAAAATGAGAAACATGGAAATTTAATATCTTTGCATTATGCAGATATGATTTAATCAGGGATGAGGGTGAAGTGCAATAAAAACCATAGTTTCATTAAGTTTATGACTTTCAGATTGGATGTCAATTATTTGGTTACCATAGCCACCGGCAATAACAGCCTCCACATATTGTTCCCTCACAGCGACCAGAACAGGAGGAGAGGGATACGAGGCAGGACTGAATTTCCCTTTTTATATTCTTTTTGTGTATTGGAGGTTTTCGGAAAGGATAAATCAAGTTGCAAGAGTCTTGTTCTTTTTTGGAGAAAAGCCAGGCAGAACTCTGTGCTCTGGTTTTACTTGTTCCAAGACAACTCACAGAATCCTACCTTTCAGGGACATTTCAACCCAGGAGCATTTACACATGTCAAGCAGTCTCCTGTTCCACAGGAGAGCAGCAAGAGGTTGACTGCTGCCAAATCCTCTTCCCCTGTTTGTCAACACAATAGCTGATCTTTTACCTTGTGCTCTTTTTAAGGATTGCAATACAAAGCTAAATTTGTAGAAGAGGGACATGGCATCTGTTCCCATGGAGAATGCTATGGTTGCCACCTCTTCCACACCATCCATGGGGCACGAGAACTATTATATAAATCACCAAAGTGCAGTGTTGACAGGTTCGTGTTAGGAAGGTTTGACCAGCAGCTCTAACATAACTCTGTCCTTAGACTTCATGATTTAAGGATATTTGGGGGAAATGGTGGCTGCTGTTGACATCGAGCAGACCATGAGTAGTTGCCTGTCCAGTTGCAAACTTCTTTAGAGATGTATTCTAGTTTGGTTTGGCATGTCCCTCAAAAACTATTTGTTTCTTACAAGCTACCTCACTAAAACTGCTCAGTTCTCAGATTTCTTTTCAGGTAGAAGCTATGTGGCACATTTCTGTCAAGTGACAACTAAGTTGTTGGTATAGGAGGAGTTTGATCATGCTCTTGTGACTTTGTGCATTTTTCATGCCTTCTGTTGCATCCTTCCAGTGGCCTTTAGTTTAAATTATTTGTGGTGAACAATCTTAGGCTCACCAATAATATCCTCATCTCAAGGACATGCTACGGCAATTCTTTATTTTTCTGCCATAGGGCTTTCCTCCAAACCACAGAAGTCTACTCAGGTCACATGCTGACAGAGGAAGGAAGGATGGGAGTGTTAAAGATCCTGGGATTAATGCTCGGTCAGTGGGGTCTGACAGCCAGTAGACTAATGGCTCAGGCTCCTGTTTTTCAGAAAGAAAAAATCTAGAAGCATTCTGTATGCTTTCTAAGATCTCAACAAAGTTGAGCTCCCTATAGTAGTGGTTGGAGTAATGCAACCTATATTGGCTCTTCTTTCTCTCTCATTCTTACTGCACTCTTCCTTATACTATTGTATCCTGAACTTATGTCCTAAACAAAATGCCTTCATCCAAGTGTTTGTCTCAAGATTTGCCTCTACAATAGCACAAATAAATACATAAGGAGACAAATCCTAACCCGACCATTGTCAACACAGGGCTCCAATCTCTTCTGACCATTCCTTTTTCCCCTACTCCCTATTTTTATTGATAGCATCGTTTTGCCCTCCTTTTAAGCTGCCTGTCTAGAACAACAATGGGCCTCTCAAATGATCGCTGTGTAGAGTTGCCTGCAGTGGGTTCTTTCTATAAGTCCTTTTGCTACAAATAAATCCAAGCTTCTCTCGGACATGGACAGGTCCTTTTGTTACGTTTGTAAACACCTTCTGTCACTTATCACATCGCTAAGCAGTTGTCCACTGGCAGTCTATGCTTAGTTCATGTTTTGGTTTGTGAAGTTGTAGATTAGTTAAACTGTAGATAATAATAAGAAGCAGAAATGAGTGTCATTTAAACATCCATTTGGTTTAAAGGAATTTCCTACTTGCTCAAATGAATACACCTCCTCTAGGGAGACGTTGAGAAACAAAGTTTTCTCTTTTTTATCCCCTTGTCTTTCAGAAAACCAAATCTCTGAAAAAGAGAAATCCTTCCAGCCAAATAGAACTAGATTCTGAAGTTGACATGATATCTGACCAACTGTAATGTGTAACTGATGCCCTAAGAATTCTTCCACCTTATCTGTTCCTCAGGTTCGCCACCCCCCACGCTGTTTAGCTTGATGGTGTCCCAGTTGAGCAGAGATATCTTTGTCTGCAGCGGCCTGATTTACAATTCCAACACTGATCTTTCCTGTCAGTCTTTTTCAGTCACAGACTCATGCTTTCTTGGCTTTCCTCTCCCCCTCACATAAGTATCTTCTATTCACTCTTATTTACTCATTTTGCACAAGCTTTGCATTTAGAAACACCACTTTGATTTCACTTCTGAGAGTCCGAGCAAGTCATTTAACTTCTCAGAGTCTCATCCTTAGGTAGATAGGAAAATGAAGCCAAAAACTTAATGTAATGGCTACAAGCTCTTGTAATGTAATGCAAGCTCTCATTACACTGTTATTTTTCTTGTTTTATCATTGTTTACTATTTTGTGGCTATCCAAATATCTTGAACACCTTAGGGGGAATTTGTATTATGGAGGCAATATCACAGAGCATTCAAGAGTATAATTTAACAGAGAGGAGATCCAAACTCAAATTCAAATTCTGCTGGCCTCTGAGATGCCCCCTGATGCTTGTCTACCCCTGGTAGTCATGGCCTTGTGTAGGTGCATTACTTATTGGATGATGGCAGACCTGTGGCCCATAGGATATAGAGAAGATCTTGGATGTGATTTCTGGGGATAGGTTATAAAGCCATTGAAGCTTCTGCCCTGTTCTTTCTTTCTTTTGATCATTTAGAGGGATTACTGGATTACTCTGGAGAAAACCAGCAACAATGCTGTAAAAATACCATAGGACCCCCTGGAGGGCCCCATGTCTGAGAAACTGAGCCCTTTTTCCAAAAGTCAACAACAGCTTGCAGGCCATAGGTGTGCACCATCTTGGTGGTCGGATTTTCAAGCCCCAGTCAAGTTTGACTGTGACCTCAGGAGGGATCCTGACCCAGAAGTACCCAATGGAGCAATTCCTGACTCCTGAAACAGAAATTGTGTGAGATGATAAATGCCTGTTACTGCTTTAAACCTTTGACTTATGCAGTCATTTGTTATAGAATTATAGATAACTAATATACACCTATGTTGGCAGGATGGGGGAGCTGCTTATCAGTCTTAATTCCTTTATACGCAAAGTGAAAAGAATAATGACAGTTTCTCCAGGTATTGTTATGAGGTTGTGGTAAGCTAATACTTACATAGCAGGTTCCTTATACATAGTAAATTCTCAGTAAGAAGCAGCATTGCTATTTACGGTATTTCTTGATCCTGTTGTACACATATCATTGCTCTCCTGAAATATACTATGGAGTTGAACTCTTACTTCCATCAAACTATATTTATAAGAGAAGGAACATGAGCCATAAAGTACATGCCACTGCCTGATTAAAAAATCATCTGAACTCTAAGCATCAGAGACTTCCTGAACCAAGGGTGTACTTACAATTTAAAAGGCAAGAGGCTCTACTTTTCCTGGACATAACATACCTGTAAACTTGGTATCTTGCTCATTTCTTTGTATAAAAAGCCAGGGTTAAAATTTAGCCATGTCTAGGGCTAGGGATTTAGCTCAGCAGCTCAAGTGATTGCCTGGCAAGCATGAGGTTGTGAGTTCAATCCCCGGTACCAAATAAATAAATAAATTTAGCTGTGTCCGTTGTTAAATAAAAAGGTGGTCTTTTTTATTTAAAAAATGTGTACAGACTGTAGTGTATCTCTGGTTTCCACAGCTATTTAAATCAGAAACCCCTGGTGGTGAATTAAACCCCAAAGCAACCCACTGGATGAAGTCCTCAGGCATCCCAGCTCAGGAGCGAAGTTCTCTCCAGGCTTACAGAATGTTAGTGAGAAGAAGCATTCCGCAGTCTTAATTCAGTTTTAAATGAAAGAGACCATTTTTTGTTTAATAATGGGGGCACAGCTAAAGCTTAGCCTAAGCTTTTTATACAGAGCAATAGCAAAGCACCACAATGTGTAAGCAGCATTCCTCTGGAACTCCTCTCTGCAAAGTAATCTATAATTGAGATGATTAGCAAGAAGTACCCAAAGAGCCCCTTGTGTCAGCTTAGCTTACACAGATACCCATCAGGCTCCTAGGTGCAGTTTTTCTGCAGCTGCCCTTCAGAAAAGGAGCAGTTAAATATTGCATTAGCTCCCGCCCTCAAAATTCCTTGAGAATTCAAGAGCACATAAGAGTCTGTTACTTGAAACACCCAGCTCTCCTATTTGGTATCGTAAGAGCTACAAAATGGAGGCATGGACTTTGCATTCACAAACTAAGCATCTAGGATCCACTCCTTATTTCTCAAATGCATCCCCCCATAAAATTTTAACTCATTGAAATGCATTTGGGCACACTTGGTGTTACGAACATGCTGTGATGATGATAATACATGTTCATAAATAGCTCTTCCACAACAGTTCAGATGCCTCAACTGACTGATGGGGTGGATCGTGTGGGGTGGAAGAGACGGGTAAGACTCTCGGGTTCTTAGAGCATGGTAGTAGACAGTTTCCTGTAGATTCAGAGATTTGCGTTTCTTCAAGAAACATAACGGAGCCTGTGCTTTGGGACTCGGTGATCACCTTGGCCTCCTGATCAACCCTTATTGCCAGTGTCGCAGCACACAGGAAAGCGCAGATGATTAAGCATTACTACCCTCGTGTGAGGGTCGTGCAGGGAGTATCCTTCAAGGTCTCAGCTCCATGCTTTCCCCTTGGTTCTGCCTGTCATGAGCCAGTTGTGTTACACAAGTCATTTACCACTGGGATTTTCAGTTGTTGTTTTTTAACCTGGAAAAAAATGGAGCCACCTACCTGGTGTAATTTCCAGGCTTGGGGTATGAGTCAGAGGAAGGGAAAAAGCACTCAAAGTTGAACGCCACTGTGAACCAGGCTTTATATAGGTACAATTTTATTTCATCTGTACATGGCCTGTGAGCTCAGTGGTTAATCACTTTTTTTATAAATGAGAAAGTAAAATTCAGAGTCCAGTCACTTGACCCTTCTCTCCTTTTCCGGGGCACACACTGCTACCCTTCATCTGACCACCTGCAGCTGAAACGTTTCCCATATTTGGAGTACAGAACTGGGATTTTTCACAGTCTGATACTTTGGTGATCCCATACCATCCTATGCTTATTTCTATTACTGCAGTACAATATACTGAACTGATCTGCGCGGATCCCTGCATCTCCCACCTGAGCAGGAGCCGTGCAAGGCAGAAGCTGTGTAGGCGTCTTTGCATGACCAAGTGGCATTCTGCCGAGTAGTAGGTGGTCAATAAATATTTTAAAGTAGCATTTGTGTGATTATGTATTGTGTTTGTTTTGCATTTTAACATGAAAATATGAAGAAAATTTAAATGGCTCTCTTATTCCATCACCCACATAACCTCTTAACCTTAAAATGATTGGAAATATACTACATGTACATAGTAAAAAAATCTAAATGCTACCAAAATGAATGAGAAATAAATTTCTCTTCCTCTGTTTCCAGTTCCTTTCTATAATAGTGTCAAAATAAAAGTGTGATTCTTTTCTAGAATATTTTTCTTAATATATATACGTAAACACATATATGTGTATAATCTTATTGTACATATGTGATGTGAATGAAACCTACAGTGAATGTTTAAATTTGAAAATTTTATTGCAGTAAAAGACACACCACCATTAATTTCCCTCAAAAATACTTCTTACATCGAACATACTTATCCCATTGTTCTTGCCATGTTTGCAAGCACTTAGGAAGTCCTCTTTCCTGAGTGTCTTTAGTGGTGTTGCTGTGGCTGCCTTGATGTTCAGAGCTGATTCTAACCATTTACCATTCACAGTTAGACTTTGGGGAAGGCGCAACGTCAAGGGTGCTAGATCAATGAATGAGGTGTATGAGAGCACGCTGCTACGTTTTTACGAGCCTGCCTTTCTGTTGGTTGGCACTTGGCAGCAGCATTTACCGTATTTTTTATCACACTTCATAATGACACTTATGAAAGAGAACTCCCAGAGTTGCTTCAGAAAGTAGTAGCAATGGGGTAAATGTGTTTGAAGCCAAGAAGAGTATTTTGAGGATTAATGGCAATATGTCCATTTATTTAGACATTCAGTCTAAGAGAAACTTATGAAAATACTATCGGTTCTAACTTTACTATAAATTTAAAATCTGACTGCTACTCACCTCTTTTATTCCTTATATCATGGTTCAATGCTCTATAACAGTTTATTTCATGATTTCTGTCTTATCACCTAGAGCCTACCCTCAACACAGCAACAAAAGTAGTGCTATTAAAACTGAATTATACTTGTGTAGGTTTATGGGTACAGTGTTACCTATATATTCATTATAGAGTCTGTCCAGTTAATTACCATATCCATCACCTAATCAATTGATCATTATATGTGTGTGTGTTGAGAATAAACTTAAAATAACTTTAAAACTTGAGTTATAACATGGCACATACAGCATGGCAGCCTAAAAGCCTCCATGGCCTTCCCAAGTCATAGAAAAAAGAAAAAAAAATAGGCTAATTCACTATAAAGATCTGACTCTCCTTCACCTCACCGAGCTCATCACCCATCATTTCCCCTTCATTTGCTCCACTCCAGTGGCACTGGCCTCTGGGCTATTCCCGGAGCGCACCCTGCATCCTCCGCCCACTGGGTCTCCACACCTGCTTCCTCTGCTCATGCACAAATTACTCTCTTCCTTGCTTCTATTAGGGCTTTATGCAAAGTTCTCTCTCATTTAGGTGAATTTCTTGTATAATGCTGGAAGTCTTGGATGCTTCAGCCCAAATTTTCTTTCCTTCCAATAAATAAATTCATAGACTATTAGCTTTTATTTACATAAAAGATTTAATTGATTTTAACTCTATCTTGTTTCATACTCTCCTTTAATTGTTACCTTTTCTTCCATTTTCCTCTGCAATCTGTTTTCTTTGTTTGGAATGCTTCCGCACATGTGTACATCTATGTGCTTGAGTGTTCCTGTGCTGTTTTTAAGATTTAGAGGGTCACACAGACAGTTACTAGTCCTTCAAAAGTTTCTGCTTGCATCTTTTCTTCCTTTTCGTCCTCCAGCCTTCTCAAAGGATCTTGTATTATGTATTTTTCCTTTGTCTTCTGTTTATCTGAATGCTTGTTTCTTCCTGAGGGTAACTGCCCCCTACTGATGGTAATCATTCTATCTTTCTTGTCTGTGATTTCCTGTCTCTGGTGGGAGGAGCTCATCCAAGGTGGTGGGAGGAGTTCATCCTTCTGACTTGGGCCACCCACATCCTAGAATGTCTGCGTAGCTCTCCACCAACTTCTCCCCAAGTCGGAGGCAGTTAATGGAAGTTTGCAATACTATTTCCCTCACACTCCCTCTACCCCTCCCAACCTCAGAAGCTCATTGAAGCTTGGTTATTGGCTCTGGTAGACCATTTCTGGTGAAAGTGAAGGGAATGGAAGACTCTCTAGTAAATCGCAATGCAACAAGTGGCTCATACTCTAAGGATCTTCTGTCTCTTCTGTGACTAACACTTTTTAAAGGTTGTGTCTCGAGATTGTCCTGTTTCTTTTTATGACTTGTGGTAATATTACTTTTAATTTTAATTTTTCATCCATTACAATAAGTTTGATTGGGGTATGATTTATTATTATTCCCTCATAACTTTACTCTTTTACCCTAGATTAAAGTTATTTTCTTCCAAAAGAAATAATGAAATAAATTTGACAAGTGTTCTCTAGGTCCAACTATTTCTCTTCGGTTATAGACCTGGGCAACTAACTACAAGACGTTCATCTATCTATGTAGTTCATTTCTCAGGCAGTTGTATTCCTTGTGCAAGAAAAACACTATTTTTCCTATAAAGATAACAATATATTAAATTGCTAAAACATCAAGATTGTTCTCGTTTCTATCTACATAAGTAAAAAAAGGTTAAGAGCAAAGAAAAATTAATACAAATAGAAAGTCAAGTGAGTCAAGGTAATAACTGTCTCGGGACACTTAATATTTTAAAATCCATTGCTTCATTGAAGCTTGGCTATTGGTCCTGGTAGACCATCTAGGTTGTCCTTGAGTTATCACCAGGTTTTAGGTTTAGCCTGCTGATAATATCCAAAATCCAAGGTCAGTCATCAAAGTTGTATATAGAAAGCTCCCAGTGTAATTTCCCCCAGAGTCTGTAGTAAGAGACACTGAGTGTGGCAGATTCCAGAGTTAAACTATAGCTTACTTGTATTAGTTTATTTAGTAGTACATAGACTGCTATTTGGTGACAAAACTTCAAATCTCTTTTGGTATACATTTTTTACTAGTACGTGTTTGTAGTACGTAATGATGACACTCATCCTGGGGAATTACTGCTTGAACATGACAGGTAGTACGTCATCTCAATTATGTTTTATCTTTTCTTCTCCAATTCCCCTCCCTCCATCTCTCTGACCCCTTGTATTCCTCTACCTCCTTTTCTTCCTTCTCTTCCTCCTGCTCCTCTTCTTTTTCCTCCTATGGCTTCTTCTTCATCTTCAGTTTTCCCTCATCTCACCCTCTCCCTCTTATCATCCTTCTCCTTCTCCTCCTTCTTCTTACTCTTTTTTGTACATGTTTGTAGCGTATAATGATCATGTTCCCAGTATGAACCTGGTATAAGTACACAGCACAACACAATTTCTTTTATTTTTTAATCTTATTCTCTCCCCCCTCAACTCTTGGCTCCCCACATGGTAAAGCTCTATCTTGCTATTTCCTATTGTCTATCTTTTATCTTGCTCTTTATTTTATTTTGGGTTTCTCATATAAAAGAAATCACAGGCAAATGAAATGAATAGAAACTTCCAGAAGAAGTACAAATGGCCAATAAATACACAAAGAATCTTCAGTATCACTGGCCACTTGAGAAATAAAAACTAAGACAACACTGAAATTCCATTTTACTTCAGAGTCACTATCATCAAAAAATCAAATAATAACAAATGTTGGTGAGACTGCAGGGAAAAAGGGACACGTCTTCACTGCTGATGGGGGTGTAAACTGGTACCATAACTATGGAAATTGGTATGAAGAACCCTCAAAGAACTAAAACTAGTGTACATGTTTTAATTCAAATTTTTTCTTCTTCAGAAAAAATGTTTCCCTAAAACTTTACAACCATGGCTGACTAAATTTTGGGAATCTGTCCTCCTCCAAATGTTATTTCAGCAAGGAGCCATTACTCCAAATATATGCTGAATCATGATGATTAGCATATTGCATCCTTTTTCTTTTAGTCCATGTTTTTCTTAATTTAACAAAAATTAAAAGACTGAAAAGTGTTTCACCCCAAGATTTCATATGTTGAAGCCTCAACCTGTAACACTGTGGTATGTGGAAGTGGGACCCATGAGATCAAGAGAGTAGAACACTTATTATGGGATTAGTGCCCTTAAAAATGGAGAAAGAGAAAAATTGCCATGCCACTGACAAAGAGTCATGCTGGGACACAACATGAAAGTGACTATCAGCAAGCCAGGAAGAGAGCCCGCAGCATAATTCAACCATGCTGACACCCTGATCTCTCATCTCTAGATCCAAAACGGTGAGAAATGCATTTGTGCTGTGTGCTCCACACAGTCCAGGGTGTTTTGCTAAAGCAGCCCCAGTAAGCTAAGACACTGACTCACACAGAAATATTCCCAAGAATCTCAAATATTCAGCTGTGTAGCTTCTCTTCTTATGTGTGTATTGACTTTATTAAACTAAAACATGAGAAAGCCGGGCGTGGTGGCGCATGCCTTTAATCCCAGCACTCGGGAGGCTGAGGTAGGAGGAGCATTGTAAGATCGAGGCCGGCTTGGGCTACAACGCGAGCGCAAGGCCGGCCTGAGCTACACAGTGCGACCCTGCCTCAAAAAACCAGGGCTGGGAGTTTGGCTCAGTGGCTTAAGCGCCTGCCCTGGCAGGCGTGAGGTTGTGAGTTCGATCCCCAGTACTGCAAAAAAAAAAAAAAAAAATGAGAATTTATATCCATCCCTATTACATTTAATATGTACATGAAATCTTTTATAAAAGTTGCAATTCTTTTTATTGTAACTAACCTTGTGTTACTGTTTATATTGAGATGTCACTCAAGGGTGTCATGAGCTCACACACAGGGTTTCTGAAGTGATTGAACCATGGGGCACCGTGCCTAAATGTGATGCTAGGAGGTGGGACCTGGTCAGAGGAGGCGGGACCTGGTCAGAGGAGGCGAGTCCCTGGAGTGTGAGCTGGAAGGCTGCATCTCCCTCCCTGGCACCTGGCTTCTCTGTCTGCCTCCTGACCGCTCTAACATGAGCCCCTTTCCTCCGCCCAGGCCTTTTCACCATGTCATTTCTGTATTTGAGCCTGCTGAGCAAGGACTAAAACTTCTGAACTGTGAATCAAAATAAAACTCTCTTCCTTTAAATTGTTGGTACTGGGTACTGGGTCTCAGTGATGGGGGAAGTGACTACATGCCTTACAAGTCAGGGACCTAAGGGAGAAGCCCAGTTTCTTGACTAAACAATACCCATAGCTTGAAAAAGTGCAGTCCCAGATTGGTTATGAAAACTAAACTCTCCTGCCTGCTCAAACAGTGAGATGAAATGCAGACTGGGGAAGACAGACATGGCTGGGACTGAGTTAGGTTCACTGAGTCGTGTCTGCAACCTCAAGTTATGGTTCTGTATGTACTTCGCCCCTTAATTCCATTCAAAGTGTTCAAGACATTTACAGACTGAAAAAAAGCAGACTGGAACACTTGACTATGCATTCTCTGCTGTAGTAAAAAAGAATTTAAAAAGTGCAATGCAGACTACAAGAAAGATACAGAAAAAAGGCATGACTACTCTACCCGGATTTTCACCCCATTCCAACTATGTGATCTTCTGTGTCAACTAACACCTATGAGCATAGATTATTTTGTTTTATAAGATGAGGTTTCTGCTCTGGAGTCCCTTCTGGCTCTCACATTCTAGATTACATGGCTACAGGTATAAGAGAAATGAGGCTAGAAGGTGGCAGTATATCCTTAAAGAGTAGATGGCCACAGGTCCACAGAGAGGCCTGCTTCCCACACCATCTTTATGGGTAATAAATGCCAAGAGAAATGACCAAGTGACTGGCAGCAGGCAGCCCTGCTTGCTCTCTACCCTGAGCCACCTGCGTCAGTTCCTGTTGCTGCCAGCACATCCCAGCGGGTCCCCCTGAATTTCTGGGGGATGTAAAGGAGACACGCACACATCCCAGCCCTTTCTGCTGACTCTAGGATTGCACAGCAAGCTGCAGCCATTATTTTTATTGCTGATGCCACTTCCTATCGAAACAATTTGGTGCTAATAAGCCCTTATAATAGTAAGCAATGGTTTGGCTGAATAATTGTCACTAAATACCATTCAAGGCTTTGTTGCTTCTTGGGCATATTGCTAATTATTCTCCATCTGAAATAACACCCAGAGGCCCACTGAATGCTAGTAAATAGGGTTTCTTCATGCTCCTGAAGCCCAAGGCTGGGTGTGATTAGGGATGCCAAGGCTCTAATCCAGTGAACAATGGCTGCCTCACAGTCTCAACTCCTGCAAAATCACAGCCCTTTGCAAATTGTATCTGAGCTCAGACAAATCAAGGCATCCATCTTGTGCCAGAATTGACAGAGGAGATTGGTGTGGGTGAGGGTCCCCTCGGGGTTACCCAAGAGGGCTTCTGGGGTGAACAGAGGGATGTTGGAAGGTGGGAGCTCCAGAGTCTGGTGGTTCAGTGTAGCATGCCAGCTCTATTATGTCATTACTAGGAAAATCAAAGCCGGATAATGTGAAGGGGGAATGCTGGGGGCGGGTTGGTGGAGAGATTAAAATGTCTATATCAAGCTCCACCTTACAGACCTGTTGATATAGACTGAATTTTCACCTAACCAAGGCGGTGATTTCATCTTCCCTCTCCTGGTACAGACCCTCAGCCTCCCAAGTACTGGGAGTATGACCCTCACTCCTCACTCAGCTCTCCAGAGGCCATGCTTAAAGCCACTGGATATGAGGCAGGACCCAGGAAAGGAAGTGAAAATTATGGAATTAGTATAATTCAATGCATGTTTAGAACTTCTCAAAACAGATTTATAAGGAAGGAATAAATGATGGCTCCAACATAGGGAGAAACAGGGGACTTGAAGGTTAGATGGAAGGGATACATGTATTAATTGTATATCTTTTTGTACAAATTAAAGCCATAAAGCTACATTTGCATGGAACAGTGTTAAAAAATAGTGTAACACTTGCATTATCCTAATTTGGCTTCATGACTGAGATTGTCGAAGGGCATGGCCAGTTGGAAGTATCCCCAGGATACTGAGGCCTTTCTTTTCTTGAGAAAATTTCTACACTATCCATTCTTCCATCCATTCATCTACCCATCCATCCATCCATCCATCCAACTACCTACCCACCTATCCACTCAATGCATCCAATTATCTAGGCAGGCAAATGTTAAGCCTCAAGATTATAAATTACTCTTATGAGAAAAACTTCCAATTATCAAGTCATTAGCAATGCAGTAAAGATGAAATTTTCATGAATAACTAAAATATGATTTGATAAACCCACCCATACAGGTGTGTATGAAGGATTCTAGAAATCAGAGTAGGGAGAATACTGAGGAAGACTTCTTGGGTGAGAGGGGGGATTTTGGAGGATGTTAATTTCTGTAGTTTAGTACTTTGCTTCTTTTTCATTTAAAAGCGTCCTATGGTTAAAATAGATATCACTGAAATTCAAAATAAAAGTTCTTTAGGAGAAACTGGTAAAGAGATTTAGGAGAATTATTGACCGTATTTCCCCCTTTTATTTGTTATTAAAATGAAAAAAAGTTTCTTGAAGTCTAATATCAGGTTTATGATCTAACTGATAAAATAATAGGTAAAGATTGCTAGATAGAAATACTAAGAAAGTCAGAAGTTAACATCAAGAAGAGTGACCTGGAAAGAGTAGGATCAGAAACTTCCTTGCCTATCTTATGGCAAAGATTCAGGAGGGAAAAAGGAGGAAAGACGTGCAAGAGGAAGGAAGGGGAGAAATAAATGGGGAGTTCAGGCTGAAGAGAGGGGAAGGGGCATCTGGGACGAAGGGAGAGGTGAAAGGGTCCAGGACAATCATCAGACGAGAGAGGCAGACCTGCGTGTTATTCGGGCAAGGGCTGTTCATTCTGCCATTTCAAAAGGAGTCAGCACTTAGCTTACATAATTAACGAGCTGGATCCATCATAAGAATCATAGATGAAGTGGTAAGAGATCTCTCAAAAAGGAACAGAAAGATATCTTACTCAGTTGACTTTCTTGTTCCTCTAAAACAACTAGGAGGAGATTTAGTTGCATAAAAATCAAATGAATATATACTCTCTGCTGGAGGCAAGTGGGGACACTGTATATGTGCATTTTGACTGAATTAAGAACTAGCTTCAGGTTGGGTTCCATTTGCTCTTTAAACAATCTTTTCTGGGGTAAAAGTGACGACAGCTCAACCCCAAAAGCTTCTCTTTGTGGTTCCAAGTCATTCAAACATGTCAGATAGCCCAAGACAGAAACGACTACTCTAGTTTGCTCTTGTGGTGCGAAGACAGCTAGAGACAGCACAGCTCCTGAATGCACAACGGAAGAGCGCAGGAAGGGGATGAGGACCCAGATGTCACATCAGGTTGGTTTTGAGAACCTGCGGGGCTGAATATCAGGGACCTGGTGCCAGAACTTCTCCTGACCCTACTGACCTTGACAGTGTAGGGAATCTTTAGGAAATAGTCGTGCACATAATTACACCCAACGTTTGCTTGTTGAATAAATGAATAAAATAATTAGAATGATCAGATCATGGTGAGTTCCACTGAGAGCCTAACTGTGGTCTGAAGCAGTGATCAGTGGCAGACACAGGTAAAGGAAGACTTCCTCTGATGTTGCCAGTCTGCCTTTCGGTGGGGCTGGTCCTTCTGACCCATATACACTACCGATAAAGGACAACTTGTATGGCTGAAGCCTTTGGTCCACCATCCTGGTATCAGTGATTCCCCTGACCACAGGGAATGCATGAGAATTTCTCTAGGGGAAAAAATTCGTGCAGTAAACTCTGGGTGTCTGTAAGGAGGTCTGGGGAAATGCCATGGTCTAAATGCTCCTTTCACCCTCAAAATTTATAATCTCCAAAGTGATGGTGACAGAAGGGGCCTGAGGGAGTGATGGGATCATGACAGTGAATGGAATTAGTGACCTCACTAAAGGACCAAAGATTTATTTCCTTATTTCCTATTGTCTAACTTTCACTTTTCTCTTTGATTTATTTATATTTTAGGTTTCTCATATAAGAGAAACCAGGGCTGGGGATTTAGCTCAGTGGCTCAAGCGCTTACCTGGCAAGCATGAGGTCATGAGTTCCATTCCTGGTACCAAAAAAAAAAAAAAAAAAAAAAAGAAACAGAGAGAAACTACATCATTTTTTCAAGCTTGCCTGATCTTTGGCAAATGGGAAAGGGACTAAGAGATGAAGTGAAAAGGTAAAGAGGGAAGGGAAGGGATATAAAAAATAAGATGTTTAATTGTGCATGTACTAACTACCCACAATGAATGTATTCATGATACACCACAAATAGGCACTAATTATATAAAAAAAAGAGGACCAAGACAATCCTTGCCCTTTCCACCATGTAAGATGCTGACAGAGGCTCCACCTGTGAGGCAGGAAAGGGGCCTTCACTGGGTACCAAATCTGACCTCACTTTGATCTTGTACTTTCCAGCCTCTGAAACTGAGAAATATATTTCTGTTGTCACCTGATTTATGATACTTCATTGCAGCAAACTGAAAGAACTAATACACAAGGGGAACTCTAGGAAAAGGGTTGGGTTTCCTGCTACTCTGAGCAGTAGTAGGGGTCAGAATGGAACAGGGCAAAAGCCATTCTAATATAAATATCAAGTGAAAAGTACTCCTGTTTTATATATGAAGAATGATTTGAAGATTGTACTGTTTTTGGAAACAGTATATATATATATGTACATACATATATATAGTGTGTATATATATAGCATATAGGATATAGACATATATAATATATAGAGACATATCTATATATAGTATTTGTATATGTATATATAGTATACATATAGTATACATATACTATATATGTATATAAACTATATATATGTATGTATGCATACTATATACAAGTATACTATATATAGATATATGCTATATAGATATACTATATGTTTATATGTGCAGTATATTTATATATATCTATAT